>JASANG010003395.1:0-94980 GCA_030248215.1 Enoplolaimus lenunculus | reverse complement strand
TATGGCACAACATCGGCCCCTACTTTTTCATCCAATTTATTGTGTGCGTAAGTAACTGCGGTTTCTAAGCATAAAATATATGTTTTTAATACTGTATGCTTGTCCACAGCATTCGTGTCAACATTATAGATGGGCACCGGATATCCGAATATTCAGATATGAAAAATACCCGGATATGTATCCAAAATGAAACGTGTATCAGGGTATCCCGATATAGACTGCATATCCGAAATGCTATTGCGTAAAAAGATTTGGAATAATTTTGTTTCATCACTAAAGTTGTTGGAGTTGACGTAAAGAAATTCTTTATTCAACCCTGAGTTAAAAAATTTGCGTGATTATTCCATGATGAATAAAAATTTTGAGTCTTAAAACATGCCAAAGTTCAAAAAACTTCAGTTTTGCCTGATATTTATCAGTGGAATAACTTCGTATTTTTATATTATATCTAGAATCTAGCCTAGTGAAAAATTGCGCCGAATATGCACTGTCAAGTACTAAATTTATGGCTTATACTTATTCCGTTTAGACAATCAAGTCAAAAAAATTAAAATTTAATTGAAATCATCAGGGTAGCGATCAGGAGCCAAACCGGCATTATGTTCCGATATATTAAGATTAGAGTGTGTCTTAAAAATTTGGACCAATATTACTTAAAACAATGTAAGAACCAAAACATATTCAGTTTAAGAGTCCTCGGCGCATTAAACACAAGCCTAAAACAAAGCTTAAGTCTATCACTAGCCTAAAATTTAAGCGTACTCTATTGCGGAGTAGTGAGATAGACAATTTGTTCCCTCAGAAATTTTTGTTACAAAATCGTAAGGTCCCTCCCTACCTTATAATTTTAAATTTCAGAAAATTTTTTGATGAAAATTTGTGTTTCAAAACTTTAGCAGCCGCCCATCAGAAATTTTTGACACGGTGCGGAAAGCGGAACATCACTAAAAGTTAAAACGGGCTGATGTGTGCACGATCTAGCGTAAGTAATGTGGTCCTTTCGTCTTGGAACGTAAAACGACTCATGTATATATAGTTCGAAGGAAGGCTGACTTTCGATAGAATCGCCGTTGCAGTGGTTTAAATCAGACGGAGCCAAACCAAATCAATTTCAGTTGACCAACGCAAGTATTTATTAGTCAGTAGCAATCTTCTAAAACCGAATACCCAGGCCAGAACTATTGAGGCAGTTATGACGATTAAACGAGTTGGTTGGGGTGGGATGCGTTGTTTAATGGTGAAGCGCTCGGATAAGAATCCCTTCGGAATTTGAGCACACACGTTAAAAGGTTTCTGTTCAAAAAGTTGAGCACCACCGGTCTAGGTACTTCTCTAACCTACGGACCTGGTTTAATTTTTTAGGCTTTCAAATCAGCCTACGATAAATTTGACGCCGATCCAACGCTGAAACGACTTGCTTCAGAAGCTAAAGACCGCGCAGCGTCTAACACAACGCTAAAGCTGCATCGTTTAGCACTCGACGAGCCTCACGATTCTGCGGGAAAACTTGCAGTTTCAGAAATGTACGCGGATTACGAGAGAAAACGAAATAGCGGTGGTTCATTTGATGCGAGCAAAGACGGCATTGATACGCGATCTAATTTCGATGTGTACAAGCCAAAGTTGTACAGTGCAGAATTAACTCCGAAGTCATCGTTTTATGTCAGTTTGACTCAAGAACGCCGTAAGCCTGATGTAAGTTCACATCTAAAGCATAAGTTTTGACTGAAAGTCAAATGTGCGATCACTGCCAACTAAACAAGACAAAAACAAGCAATACACACGGATCCGCGATAGACTCGATCAGATATTTGAAAAACTGCGAACGCCAGTCGCCAACTTTGGTTTGAGGGGATAAAAATCGGCACCCGTAATATTTCCTACATTAAACTTTACTACGACAAAGAGACTTGCAAAAAGGTTATATATGTAGATTTTGGCCGTAGCATAGAATACCAAATTATGGTGCTAGAATAGAATCCGCAGAAGATCGCTGACAGAAATCTATCTATTGCGTGTTGTTTTAGTTTTCGTATTGCGACATACCACCGGAACCGCCGGCATCAAAAATTCGACGTCCATACGCATCTTCAAGCGGCTTATCAGTTGACGCACCTGTGGAGGGAACTTTCGGTGGACAACGGCCTAAACATCCGTCACGATTTTTAAAATCATCTCAACCGCCACCTGATCATTATTTAAAAATTGACTACAGCAAAAGTTCACAGCGGCGAGCAATCCCAGTCGGCGTTATAGGACGATCGGAATTTGTTCGGCCACAAGACTCGGCATACGTCGGGTCTGATTTCATGATCATCAAACAGCGGCAACCGGACGCGTGGTTTGAAAAAGTTGACAAATTGCTTGCCGAAGTCCGAAATTCATAAGATTGTTCTACGCAAAACATGCTTGTTTTACTTTCAACCACACTAGCGTTCATTTGATATACCTATGAAAACGTTTTCCGCACACATTACTATGTATTAATTGCCTAAGCCAAAACTTACGGTTAGTATTTACGCTACACCTAAAGCTTAAGCCTAACTCAAACCCTAATCCTCAGTTTTGTGCAGGGAACGTAATCAAATACCCACAAACTATATGGATCAATATATATTTTTCTCATATTGCAAATATACCTAAATATCGAAAACTGCTATTTCACTGCAAGAATACCTATAGAAAACTTGAAGTACTTCAAATTTAAATTTACTCGATTCCCGGCATATACCTACTTTAGAGGTTGAAAGTTAACATAATAAGGGCGCCTAAAAACTCTATGACCAGCACTTGTTTTAATCATTTTAACAATTTTTTTCAACGTATTTTTATTCTACTGAAACGCACTTAACAAATAAAGCACTTTAGACAGCGGCAGATACAGGATTTTCCAATGAGGCAGACAAAGTAATTGTGGCTTTTTAATTTTGCAGTTTTTAAACAAAGAATTGATGCAGTATGTATTGTTAAAGCGGCGTTTATTGTACTGGTTAATCTTTACTTTCATCACATATTTATTTCAATTCGTAAATATTGTTGAAAACAAATAAAAATGGTTATTCAACAAAAAATGGTTCACATTCCAATGAACAATTTTAAAATACGAATTTTGCAAACATTTCATGGTAAAACCTTGAAAAAATATACGTTCAGCAATGAGCTGAAACTGTAAGCTTAATACATCTATCGTATTTATGCGTCCGGCCCTAGGGTCGTCCCGGTTGTTGGTGGGTCTGTAAAAGAGTAGGCTTACATTTTAGACATTTTTTGCTTAGGCTTAGGCTTAGGCTTACGGATACGCTTTTGCAACGCTTAGGCTTAGGCTTAGAAATACGCTTAATCTACTGTTACGGCTCTAAAAGTAACATTGGCCATGCATCCAAACATAAGTTCTACCGGTAAAGTAAGCCAGTTAAGCGAAGCTAGTGAGGCAGAGGCATTTTTTGCAATTTAATTTTTGTACAGGGAATTAGCTTTAAAGGTCTACCGTGAAGTGGATATGTGCATACACGTTTTTCTAGATACACCTTTAACTTTTGTTCTACAGTTTATGCCCGAATATAAGGGTATAGACGGATACACAGGTGTCATCCTGGGCACAAACTATGACAAATACAAGCAAACACATTGAGCAGCACAACTTTGGCAAATATACGAAAGATTTTAAAACCGAAATCGCCGGAAACTGGTGCGGCAAATACTCCAATCCAGGACGTCATGGTTGAAGGTTATTTTACAGTTTAAATTTTAAGAAGTACTTTCTCCACCTTCAGTGATTCGACCTTTCATAAAGCCAGGAGGCGCTCGCGGCGGAGGACAATACGAACAGTCGCCGGGTGGCCCTTGATCTCCCGGAAAACCTGCAAGTCCTGTCCAGCCTGCCTGGCCTGGCTTTCCCCGTCTGCCTAAAACAACAAATTAATTGATATCAGAAAATGTGTACATTACACATTTAATCTTGTATTATAGTAATAAACAACTAAATATTTTAACGAACAAGTTTGTCAATAAAAATTGGAACGATCTTGATAAAAATTCGAATAAAGGGAACGCTGTCTACAGCAGTAAATGTAAGTTTTTCGATCAATTTGACCATCAAATTTCTATTTGCAAGCATACGCAGGTAAATCATCTATTAATTGAAAATGCAAACGTACACACAAAGTATAAAATGTACACATTACCTCGACTACCAGGAGGTCCCATAGGGCCAAAACCGCCAGGAATTCCTTCACGGCCCATAGGTCCCGGTGGACCCATTTCTCCTGGAGGACCTGGAGGACCAATTGGTCCTATTGGAGCGTTGTTCATTTCATACAAATGACCAGGTTCGCCTAAAAATACACGAACACAAGCAAAAGCAATAGCGTTTTCGTATTCAAGGCAAATAATTTGTTTTTCATGCAAGCTTGAGTTGCCATACCGTGTCAGATTGTATTAAAGCATGGAAATGAAACACTGGGACGTTTCCATTAAATTTTAAGTATGAAATGACACGTTCGCGTAAATGTTAGTTTTAGAGGCATAACAGTAGTTTAAATATATTTTAAAACCAAAACATAAGCATAAACCTACATGCAAGGATAAATCTAAAGCTAAACTTAATGCTAAGTAGAACAAAATACGAATTGTAAAATGGATTAAGTAAAGCGACATGGAATGTTTTTAATTCAATGATTTAAACAGAATAGATTAACGTCATAAAACCAGAGACCACAATTTTCAGGATATAAACAGTTTTAGCTGCTTCAACAATTTCTCATGCGTTTTCTTTAGTTACGCGGTATCGGTTGTTGCGAATTTATTGTCGTAGTTACTGCGAAAAAAGTAAAGTTAATATTAGAACAAGTCGTTAATCACTTGTGCCGGTGCCTGTACTTTTTACAACTAAGGAACTGCTGTACATTACAAAAAACACCGTGTACCTTTAGGGCCTCTTAATCCAGGTGGACCAGGTATGCCATTTGGTCCTGACGGTCCGGGAGGTCCTTGGCCACCTTGGCGTCCAGGCATACCGCGTGGGCCGTGTTTTCCTCGAAGCCCTCGCGCGCCCTTAGCTCTGAAATGCATCGCATAGAAATTTGAGCTAAAACGTTTCAAAAGCGGCGGCACCAAAATCATGGAGCCAGTAGGGTACTTGATCAAGTTGCCTCACTTTGGTAAAGCAAAATGGCTGATATATGTCCTCAAATACATCCTTCAAATATTATAAAAAGTGTTAAACAAGACAGAAACTTTTGTACAGAAAGTAACAATATTATCGTTTAGGCATTTTACGGCGCTCAGTAGAATGGTGTACCATTTTGTCCTATCAGATAGCCAATTGATGAATTATGCTAGAAAATTGACTCAATTTTCTGCCAACGACTTTTCCACATTTGATGTAATCATTCCTCTGCGCCAATTTTGTGGTTGCTGACTGGTAATAGATATTATATGTACATTTGAGAATATGGGCCAAATAATAAAACGTGAGCTGGAAACTGTTAGAGTGAAACTGTACTGAAGGCTTGTATTGCTTGAACATCCTAATGGAAACACCAACAGATTTTTAAGAATCTTTTGGGGTGAATATTTGCTTTCGCTAATGGCAAAATTCATTTACCCTGGAGGTCCAGGCGGTCCATCGGGTCCTGCTGGACATAGCATACAAGGCTTTCCAGTCGGATCGGCCGGCATAACTTCGCCATTGCCACCATCTAAACCGGGTGGGCCATCCGATCCACGCTCTCCAGGTCCGCCATCTGAGCCAGGCAGACCAGTTGGCCCAGGTGGCCCTTGTTGGCAAGTACAACCTATAACAGTTAGTGGTTCCAGCAATTTCAATCCCAAAATGCATCATATTTTTGTGAAAGTTGTGATCTTTCAATTAGTTTGTTTGCAATTTTGGGTCCAGCTTAGTGTTTTTTACCTCCAGATGCACCCTAGATAACATGTCCAAAAGTGCTGAAATTTTTACAATTTGTAGTCACAATAGACAAACAACCATCTAAACGCCGCGACATGGCCATGCAAGGCCTTTGTCCAATTTCAAATCCGAGTGAAAAATAAACGAATCAAGGTATTTGCCTGAAAAGCAAATACATGGTCACCTCAAATCAAACCAAGCAGTGAAAATTTGAATGAGTTTTCTGAAACATCAAATTCAGAAAGAATTGTCAATACACCGGCAGAAGTGAGACATGGGTTTTTCCATATTTTTTTCAACTGGCGTTTAGGTAAAATTGATCAAACTTCAACAATATTTGCGTATTTTGGCTTCTTGTGAGTCCCTAATTATTCCGCGCTCAACTGTAAACTTTTAAAAAATTTATTTGCTGAGGTTCTAAAGTACACTTTGGGACCGAGAAACATTTTCAATTTTTACAACATTCGAAAAACTTTTAATAGCTGCTGGTCAGAAATGGTTGTGTAAGTTATATATTAGCCTTCAAGTAAAAATCTAAATAACATAGAGTGCTAAAAATTTTATCAGAACAACTCCTGTAATGAGGCAAAAATAGCATTTTTCTTAAGTTTATGCCACTAATGCTAGTTGGAATTTAAATGAAATTTTTTTGCCGCTTATTAACTACACCATCCTGTTTATACGCCAATCTTCAGTTTGTACCAAATTGCGCATGTAGAACCGGTTTAATTATAGCTTGAAAAAGTTCATGTCAAACTTACACTGCTTTTGTAGTTTCGGTGCTGCTGATTATACAATTTCACTTATTGGTACCACTTGCATGCTAACTTGACATTAAAATTGCCTCCCCCAAGGTCGTAAAACAGAATGGCCTGTAATTAGTGGCGCTGAGAGTAATGCTTCAGCAGACGGCCAAAACTACAGTCGTACTCTCGTCGCAGTGCGCAGTGAGGCGCTGCTAGGCTGAGTTAACCTAGCAGAGCTATTAACTGGCTGCACGAATGCCATGGCAGAGAGTTGCGTCCGCTTCTTACATTGTTTATAGCTTAATATGTAAGCAAATTTGCAATATTTAGCACTATACATTAACAGCAAGACTGAAACTAGTCGTCTTAGAAAAATTCAATAATTGTAAACTACAAAAATATGTCACAGTCAATCCTGGTTTCGAAGCACGACATAAAACCGTTCCAAATTATTGCCTAATGCTTTCAAGGTTTAAACAAATTTTTATAGATGAGAAGCAAATTTGATAAATGACAATGTACTAACATATTATCGTTTAACCTTACAGATAAACCCATAAAACAGCCGAAGATGTATGCTTGTTAAAAATTCTTGCTTAGAATTCGACATAGCGGATTTTTAAAAACGTTCTCATATTCATTTCAAGATTGCCGCTAGCGAAAACAAAATGCACCGCTCAGGGAAATAACAAAAACACAACTTACATCCACCAGGGCCTGGTCGAGGTCCCCCAAATCCTCCAGAGGCAGATATTCCGCTTGATGCGCCTCCCGCACGTTGAAAACCTCCGGGACTTGTGCCTCTTCCGAATCCAGTTGCGCTACCGATGGGGCTGCCAGTCATTATTCGACCTTGGGGACCAGTTGCTGGGCTTCGACCACTTCCTGACGCTGCGAAATTTTGACCCTGAGCACCTGAAATGGTAGAGCTTACATTTAGAAATAATGAGTGACACCACGCATTTTAATGAAATATAACTTTATCAAAAAGCTTTTTGGGGAGTGGCGACAACAAATTTTAACCGTTACTTATGCACAAATTAACAAATAGCGATAATTCTCGCATTACCAGTGGCGGAACAAGACATAAGCGCCCGTGAAACTCAGTTGTTTCATGGTCCTCCATAGTTGTTGTATACAGATCGAAATATGAGAGTTTGCTTGCTTTATATGCTCGCATTTTCACCATAAAACGGGGCCGAATTTCCTCCATAAAACGGGGCCGAATTTCCTCCATAAAACGGGGCATGAAGAAAAAAAATTTCTGAATAATGCAGATGCCACAGAATTCAATGATTTCGGGCGCCACAAAAAGATTTTGCCGCTGTACACTTATCCTAGTTGAAGTTCGCGAAATCCAACGGTTACTTTCCTTTTATACACTGCAGAAAACTAAAGCGGTGATCGGGTATTGCTACGGATTTGTTTCAGATCTGTTAAAGTTTAGTCGCATATACTTTATAACAACATTGTCCGAGATTGAATAACGGAAAGACAGATATAAAATTGTTCACTTGTCATATAAAACGTTTATGTATATATTATTTTAAGTTTTGAAGCGATCAGTAACGTTTTAAACAACGTTATTGACGATTCTGGAACCGTGTCAAAAATAAAAGGCTATTTTAAACGTATTTCGCGTTCCAAGGAATTCTTTCAAAACACTTTATTATAGAAAGTGTAAAATGAATCGGTTGCGTATCAAAACGCTAGCGTTTATCAGAACGATATTGTGTAAACGTCTCTTACCGTTTATCAAAACGCTATTGAGTAAACGCGTTTTAACGTTTATCAAAACGTTATTGTGTAAACACTTTTTAGCGTTTATCAGCACGCTATTGTGTAAACACCTTTAACATTCATCAAAACGCATTTGTGCAAACACGATTTAGGGTTTATAACAACGCTTAAACGCCTTTTAGCGTTTATCAAAACGCTATTTTCGCATCAATACAAACACTTTTTTCAAACGAGAATAGCGTTTGGCATTTTTTGATACGATGAAAAGCTTGATAACACTTGACTTAGATAAAGATGAGTTCAAAAATGTGAATTACAACGCATACCGTTATAATAACGACCAAACAGCCACGTCGCACGTTTATTTCGAATAACCTTTGCGTTATTAGTATTTGCAAAATTATTTTCAGATCGTAAATGAACTTCCGCTATCATGTCATGCGTTCGTGTCTGAAAATAATCAATTTTGCCACCGTAGCAAATTTCGATTCAGCTAGAATATTGGGTGGGTTTGTATAGATAGGTTGCATTTCAGACTATTTTTTAAACAAACTGCTACAGCTGCAAATTTTTCTATTTTTTACTTTACATAGCTATTTTTGTAAAAATTGCAATTAATGTTGTAGCTGCAACGCGTTGTTCATAAGGGCTGGCGCCCGTGGTAGAAAATACAAATTTTCACATATAAACATTTTATGTACTCAACTTTGAATTTTCTACTGTAATCAACGGTTTTTGCGTTTTAAACAAATTCATTTCATACAGATCAATAAATAACTAACCAGCTCAATAAGTTAAAAACCTTTGTGGATCAATGTACGAGTTACACATTACTACAAGCAGGGTAAACCTAGGGGAGCGCTTTAGGAATTTTAAATGAACCATGGCTTATCGTATACATTTCGACGAGCTGAGTTCAACGGTACCCCTTTTGTGACCGCATAGCCGGCGGTTCAAAAGTTATGGCGCTCGAAATTATAGAGGAAACTTGCATAGGTCTTAAGAGTATCTATCAATCACGTGTTCGTCAATTATAAACTTAACCAGGTGTATTTGTTGTACAAATTTGGTATTGGCTGTTGTATATGTTTTATATAGTAGAACGGTAAAATCTCAAGGGCTATAAGATTTGAACCAGTGGTGATGCGCTACAGCCTTAAAAACGGTACCGCTGAATTCAGCATGTCGAAATCATGTCTTTTCCTTTTCCCCAACCCAGCCTGCGTTTGCCCAAAAATAGATCGATTTTGAAAATTTTTGCATATTTGATCTTCTAATAACCTCGCCTGATCATTCCATGCCTAAATTTGAATTTTTGAAAAATTCGTTTTTAAGATCCCTATGTCCTATACCGTTCACTTCAACTTACGGAGCTGAGTCCAATGCTGTTAATTTTTTTGCAGTCAAACGATTGGTTAACGAGTTATGGTCAAATAACTGATTTGGCGCCGACCCAAATCGCTGGCAGCGCGCCAAATCAGTTATTTGACAATAACTCGTTAACCAATCGTCTGATTGCAAAAAATTTAACATCATTGGACTCAGCTCTACAAGCTGCATCGAATGGTATGGTCTATAATTTGCCGAACTGGAGGTCATAGAGAAGCTCAAATATACAAGACTTTTGGGATAACAGAAAACACCCTCGAAGTCTACAAAACGAGCTACTCTATTAAATTGCAAGGGGGTCCATATTCTGTACCTCCGCACATGTCTCGCCCTAAACATTTATTTGTCCCAGTTGACTACTGTATCGTCTGGGTAGCCAGAATAACTGCCAAAAAACAGACTAAATCAGATAAGTGGACGTTACAATGAAAATGTCGTTGCTGAAATATTATTGGACGAATGAATGCTTTTGTTCTAACCGTATTTTTTGTGCTCCAAACGGTAAACACCAATAAGTGCTTGAGGTGTCGTAGTAGCCAACTCGAATACGTACGTACATGATACACTTACTTTACAAAAATCAACTTCTTCGTTCATTAGTGTATGAAAATGTTGCACATAGTTGTATAATACTGGCAAAGTAATAACAGCTGTGATCACTGCAACAGTCGATACAACAACAGCAAAAAACGCTGCATATCGTATTGTTTGATATTCGTCTTGAGTACTTGCCATCTCGTCGTTTTGATTTAAAACAATGCTAAATAGTAAATTTGACACCCTACAACACATTGGCCGAGTTACAGAGACACGTCATAACTTCCATTTGGACATACCTATGTACGAATTTGACTAAAGTAAAAGGTTCTCAATATGTTTTTGCTTTGGCGGCAGGCACTATACTAATTTACATTTTCCAGTTCTAATTGCGTAGTGAGCTAAATACTCGAATGAGAACTTTGCTCTTGTCAAAATATTTGACTTTTAAACTTTATGTATATAAGCTGCCCATCTTAAATTCGAATTCGACTTAAGTGTAAGGTCGGCTCAAGACACGTCTCTACGATCCAACTATTAGCTTTGTTTAACTTTAAATCAACCATATATAAGCCCTTTCCTAAGTTTTCTGTTATAAATCTTAGAATTCAACGTTGAAATACTTAAGATTTATCCTGACTTTAAGTTTTAGCTATTAGTTTAGCACTTAAGTCTGAAGTTGACTCAAGTGAAAGGTCGACTTAAGACATGTTTCGACAAACCAGCCATAACCCCGTAATGAACACAGTCATGTTTCGGCAAACCAGCCATAACCCCGTAATAAACACAATCGCAAAGAGTACTTTCAAGCGGAAACCAATTCTTGCTTTGCAGTTTGTATCTTTTCGGAAATATATACTATTTTTGCTTATCAAGGAAATTTTTCTAGTTTTGTGAGACATTATATAGAAAACGGTGGTTTCCAAAATCAATACTCGTTCAGTGTTTTGTATTTTGTTGATACATGTCTTGGCCCATTATAAATATTCGGTCTTGCTCTTTGTATAAGATAGGGAGACTGAAAGCTTAGAGTCCGGGAGGTTTAGGCTTAAGCTTGAATAAAACGAGGCTAATGTTTATGCTTACTCGTAGGTTTAGGCTTAGTAGGCAATGTCCGTATAAACATGGGCCCACTTTTTAATCGTTATGGTTGTTTGATAAATAAAATGAATGATCTGACTGTGCATTGCAAATAGGAATAAAATTTTATTTTAATAAAAATAGATTGGCCAAATTAATCTTGTTGCCAGGAAAATTTCCAGTTTCGTTTGTAAATTTTGTATTACAGCTAAACCAATGGCGGATCCATGGGGGGCCACCCCGGTCGTGGCCCCCCAACAGCGTCTCGACAAAAATTATATAGTGTCAATTGCTGTTCTACGCTGTTTATTTCTCTGTGTTATACACAATAGTATAAGCACGCTTTAAAGTTTCGAACTCATTTATATTTGGCGCTGGAGTCATTTATGAGCTACAATTAGGGATAATAGACATTTATAGACTCTAACAAGGGTTTAAAGAGTCTACCCGCTTACGGACTCTTATTAGGGATACGGACTCCTATTAATTGGGACTCAAAATGGGGACCCCCTCTTATTTGGGTCACTACAGTACGGGTCAAAAATAAGTTTATTACCTGTGAAATTTTGGCCCCCACCAATTTGAGATCCTGGATCCGCCACTGAGCTAAACAATATATAATGGAATGCGCAGAAAAAATTTGTAATCTTCATCTGTTTCTGGTTAATATTAACTGCAAAGTTCAGTGCACATTTGTACAACTTGTAGCAAAAGATACGTGTGACACCTTGCGCTAAGACATATACCGAACTGTCGATGATTTATATATAAATTGAAACAATTAATAGTTTCAATTATCAATATAATTTATAAATGGAACAAACAATTACTTACTAAATTTAAGATAAAAAATATTCCGCAATCTCCCACGTTGTCTTACCTACAAAACACGTAGAAAAACCCAATTTACAGGAAACAAACATAATTGAGACTTTACCTAACTTGGCCTTTGTTCGTTGCATCATATAGTGATTATTTTCAAAGAATGACCTACTTGTATTTTAATTCGCAGTTTAAAATTCACCTAACGATCTGACCTTCGACAAAAAACACAAAATCACATAGTTCGAACGCACGAAAAAGTTTCTAAGTATCGAAAAACGACTAAATAAAACTATATATACAGTTTGATGTATTGTTTTGTTTGATAAAATTCCTAAAAAACTGTGATGCGAGAAGGTAACAGGAGAGACAACGACCTTGACATCAGCTGCACAACCATCAATTGCGATATAGTAGTGGGGGCAAAGAACATTTTTTTCTAGGTGTGCAAGGAAATTTTCCTAAATTTTAAAACAGAATTTTTCAATGCTCAAATATTTGGCCATGTATAAAGAAAATGCTTGTAAAATGAAAGCGGCTATCATACGCTTGCTTCCTCGTTCTTGTTGCCTTGCTTGATGTCAATCGAAGTATTAAAGTTCGGTTTTTGCACACAAAAGTCAGTGTCGGTGAAATATACTGAATATGTACTTTAGTGTACACAAATTTAAACGGATTGTAAAAAAATTACAGAAATGGATGGTTAGCAAAATAACGAAAACGGACATTTAAATATTAAGTTTAAAAATGTATCCAATAAAAACAGGCATGCAAAAAATTCGCTCGGATTTCTAAAACTTTTGCACACAAAATTAACGGCTTCACCTAAATTTGTAGGACTTTAAATGAATATTGTTATTTTTACGTCAAAATTTAAAAATTGCAGCATATATTAATATTGAAAATCGGAATGATTTTTAACTTATTTGAAACAAGACATGAGGATAATCATAACGCAATTTGCGATAAGTGTAACGGAAACGGGAGCGGACACGGACTTTTACCGGAAACGCGTACCGGTTACACTCAGGTACAAACTTCATTGATTTCGCAAAACCCCGCAAGAACCATTATTGAAATGATGTTGATTTCATAACTGTTGTAGAAAACTTGTGGTTTATATACATCGCAAGTATAAATTATACTGAAACAGTATGTGAAGTGCTGACCACGTTTAGACAGACGTGGTAAAACTGCTAAATTCATTAATTCTTCAAATGTTAAACAATAACCATAAATGTTGTCAAAAATTATTTTGATCCTTTTTTGATAGATTTCCACAATTTAAATTCTGAAATTGATCGAAATTTTCGAAAAGAATGGATAATACAACACAAATAGGCAGCTAATTAGCGTTCAATTTGCTTTTGAACACTATAAAATCCAACTGATTGTTTAGTACAGTAGATTTTTATCACTAAATCTCAGTATTTGCGACCCTTTGCAATTTTTTGTCTTTCCTTTGGAACAGCTTATATCAAAATACCGTATGCAATTATACATCAGTACAAAGCCCATTGTGCTCGGGTGCAACCAGACGCGGAAAACGCGAGACGGGAGCCAGAGATCAACAAATTTTAGCTTTCTTCCAAAAAAATCTGAGCAGCCATACTTTTAAAATGCCCTAAATTTAAGAAACAAACTCAATGAATCGCACAACTTATAAACGATACTAAGAATCTTTTGTGGAACCACCGGCAAATATTCTATCGCAGCCAGAGGTCAATTTACTGCCGGAGGCGGAATCAGAGATCCGCTTGTACACTGCTAAAGGTATATTCGAAATATATATATGCTACACGTTAGTCAATGTGTAAAGCGCAAATTCTCTGCAACACGTGAGATCTCCCTCGGTGGTGAGCTTCAATCTACTAGCTGAATGGCAGGGTGCAACCGGAGGTGAAATGAAAAATACCGAGGCCGGAGGTCAGCGAAACTCGCCAGAGCCGGAGCCGTAGCCGAGGGTGAGGCGAAAATAGGTAGTAAAAATGATTTTTAATTAGTTAATTTTAGCCAATATCTGCAATATCTTGTTTGGTTTTACGCTAATTTTCCACGAAATCTCGGAAAAATTTTCCCGAAGATTGTGACAAATATAAAATGAAACGCGCTAAGCAGATAAATTTTGTAAAATTTTGCAAAATTTTACTACCAAAATTGCCGGAACCTCCGGCAGAAATTCTACCGAAGCCGGAGGCCAATAGTGGTGATGGTAACCGACTAGCACCTGAATATAATGCATTAAGGAAAGGCCAGCTATCTGGTTAAAAAGCTAGCAAGAATTGCCGCATATCCGGAATGAAAAAGTATCCGTGTACCATGTCTACTGTTGCTGTAATTTCGCTACGCCACAATAATTCACAGCAAATTTTCTGGTTAAACATTCATGTGCTGTAATTTCGCTACGCTGCAAAAACTCACAGCCAAATTTTCTGGTTAAACATTCATGGTTCAGTTTTAGACTGGGCCAAATCTCATGTAGACCACTACGATTCAGATTTAGGGCCAGAGACTCAGTGGACCGAAATTAGGTTTACTGAATTTCTATTTTGCGCTTGCGTCAGGGTATAACCGGATCCGTTTCCTTGTCCATTTCCGTTAAAAATCGGCGTTCGTTTCCGTCGGAAATTCTGTTAATTTTTCATTCAAACTTTAACTCACGTATATAACTCAATTTCGTTATCGATATGCTATAATTGTTTAAAACGAAATAAAAATACAAAATTCATTCAAAATCTTAAAAATTTGATGCATCCGCGATGATCACTATCTGTTTCTGTTACTTTTACAATCCGTTACAACCTGAATTAGTGGGGTGAACAGGCCAGTCACCGGCCGGCCAGTCAGTACTTGCTTATCACTGATAAAGCAAAAAAATTGTGATATCATGTTTAATTGAAATCTGAAATGTTGCCTATTGTTATCATTACGGTCAATGTTCAGATTAAATCACTAGTTGGAACTACTTTTATTGAAGTTATATTCTAGACAGCTCCTGTGGTGGTGAGATAAAGCGGTTAAGATGATCTGGATTTTATTGCCTTTTAGAAAAATAGAGTGAAATCTTTCACTGGAATATATAATGCATCATCCACATTAAAAATTGTACACTAGGTACAAAATCAGATATTCATTTTCGGGCGTTCACATTTGACTAAAATCAATTCCAGCCTGACATATCAATTCAACTAGTCACTCGTGGAATGCGCACAAAATCATTTTGCTCAATACCACAACACCATTGAATTCATAGTTTTCTTAATATTTAACTTTAATTTTCAAAAAATCACTTCTTAACATTTGCTGTTATAATGGAAAACCTTTATACCTAATATAAATGTTTATTTGTTTAAATTGGGGAACCGGAAGCAATGTATTTATAAATTTTAGGATCCTAAAATAATAAATATAATGAATGTTGCCCCTGAAGATATTTTTCTACCACCACGTACGAATTTCAACGATAAAAACAAAGAATTGCAACCAAAAGACGTTAGAATACGACAAACAAATCATGCAAACAAAAATAAAGAATTTAGAAAAGCAACAAAAGCAGCTCAAAAAAGCAAGAGAAATTTCCAAAGATTTTATTGAGGTGGAATTGGACGATCATACTACGGATTTCGTACAAGACAGTTAGTTTCATTTTTCGTAAGATTATAAGTTAAATTTTCGGTCTTAAAATTTATTTGTCCAGCTCAAATGACACAAAAACGAGAAAACAATTGACAGATTACGCATAATAGATAAATGTAACAACCTTTAAAAAGGTTTACTGTAATTTGACCACATATTATCGTTTTAACTCCTAGTACCCAAAAATATTGCATACTATACAAAAAAGTCCGCAAAGACTCCAAACTAAAGTTCTGTACTAGAGTAAAATACAACAGTGTCTAGCTTTTCGCTCGCTTCGTGTGCGATATTTTTTTAAGTCGTCTTTACGTGGCGAACAACTTGGGTTGGTCCAGTTGCCCAGTCCGCTAAGAATTTAGAGGATCTAAAAGAAAACTCGGAAATTGGTTTCAAAACCAACTAGAGGAGCGTGGCCAACTCATATGTTCCATCAAAAATTTAGACGTCACTTGAAAAAGGTTCAAAATTACTTTAGGTGGAAACCCAAGGCACAGACCCGCCAGGATGCGGTTCCCATCCAAATTTGTAGGTCCGCCACTGTTATATACAGCTTCGTTTTGTACACAGATCCTTACCGAGTGGTTCGACAAATTTTTACATTAGCGAGAGCCAGATAACGTGGATGATCCATTAGATCCTCCTTTGTCTACGGTAAAAAAGTTTTTGTCTAACTTTCACGATGTTATTAAACAATTACGACCGCCGGTCTGTCTGCGGCACCGGCAAAAATTTTACCGGTTCCGTCTTCAGCTCGGGTAGAATTTCTGCAGGTAGTTCCAACATTTTCCGTTGTGAAATTTTGCATAGTTTTACAAAAATTTATTAGTTTTCTGTTTCGTTTTAAGTTTTGTATATTTTGGGAACACATTGCCAATAGCTCGTAAAACATACGTGTAATCCAAATGATTTTTTACCTCTGATTGCACCCTGTTAATATAAAAATTGCTGACATGAAATAGAAAATATTCATACGGGAATGAGTTCAAATGTTTCCGATTTTGCGGATTTCTGCCATCAGTTGCAATAGTAATATTTGCGTTCAACACTGCCAGCAATTGTGTCGTCTACAATTAAGTCGGCAACACTATTCAAAACGACAATCACAACTCGGAATAACTTTTGTTTCAACAACGGATCCAAACCACAGCTTTAGACAGCATACTCGCTCACAAGGCGCCGCTGACAAGCAGCAAAGCCCACACCTGCGATTATTTGACCAATGAGTTTGCGAGTTGCAATAATCCGAAATGTCCAAATAAGCGAGCTCTGTTGCGCTTGGTTATTTCAATTGAGATACCGAAATCAAACGCGAATTAGTTAAGCCGTAGTGAACAAGTTGAGCTGAACGTAAGTAAGATTGCTTCAAGCGGCGCATAGCTGAATTTAGCGAGGAATGAGGTCTTCGGTACCCTCATACTTTGCCAGTACAAGAACCAGAAATGCCGACGCATTTGCATTCAGTATGGTTGATCGCGTTTAAACTCTGAAGTGCATTTCAAGAAAATACAGTTCTGACTCCGGCTCCGAAAAAAATGAACGTCCGTCTCCAGCACACTTTTTCCAGAAGGCCAGGAGATTTTGGCAAATTCATTAATGAAAGCTTTACTATCTTATAAGTATTGGTTCACGCAGTTTTGATTACATCTCTACAGCATTATACCTATCCAATAACATACGTCCAGCGTTTGTTGTATTTCGTGTCAAACCGATCAAAATTGAAGACTTTTTGTTGTTTCAATGGCAAAATCTCTCGCGGTGGCGCACATGTTTTCAACTACTTATTGTTTGGAAAATCCACTCGCAGATACGAGCAGTAAACGGCCAGCACTGCGTTCCTTACAAGTATCAGACAACCAATCTCCTTTTTTACACATTACCCTTACGCGGATTCAGTGGTCCCTTAAGATCAAAAACGTACCGTTCAAGATTTTTTGCACAAACTCCATTCAAGTTTTGGCGACCCCGTTAACGGCTGGGGACCAGCTACTACTTACTACTCCTAAATTATTTTTGGCTCCCTAACAAGTTGACCTGGCCATGGACCTAAGATTTAAATCAGAGCATTGGACGCAACCTAAATTGTATTAAAAACTTAAGCTCCGTGCATGTATTTTTGCCCACATCAATAAGTGCCGCATAGGCAATAAAAGAAATATAGTCCTGTGTATAAAATGCTGGTCAGAAGTAATTATTCTCTGAAAAAATTTAGTTTCATGAAAATGCTTTTTAGGCTCTTGCAACAGTGAACTTTTTCAAACAGTTTGAAGCTTTAATGAATGAGCATCGTTTGTCGTGACTCCAATGACATAGATCGATAACTGTTATACCCTTGACGGCCAACTTTTAGTGCCATAACTCTAAATTAAACATACTAAGCTTAAGCCTAAGCGAAAAATAGGCGTTAATTAGAGACTAGTGACACCGCTCTATCGCCGCAGTGGTTCCAGCCTGGAATGCCCCACCCAAGTGTACCGCCAGCTGACAGTTGGTTTTTTCGAATTAGAGTTTTGATTCGTAGTTTGTACAAATATCGTCCATCCTCATTTGAGCTCCCAAGACCAGTATCACAAAACTGAACAATACTATTATAAGAAACCGTTGTACAATAGATACTACTTTAGTGGCGAAACAACGCAAACTTTTCCAAAAAAAATTTTTTACACAGTAATATTTCGGATACCCGGCGAATATCCTGATAAATCGGGACAGTCAGAAATACGGACACATATTTTTTTCAAATAAATATCTGGATAACTTTCGTATCGGGATATCCGGTGACCATCTATTGTTCTTGAAAAAACATATTTCACACGGATGATTTTTTGCCAATAACAACCCTACTCCACTATTATTGAATTTTTAGCAATCTAACAACGACCCTATACACTATTTCAAGTTTTCGCAGCGTTTGTTCAGTCACAAAATTCGTTTGGCCCATGTTAAAAGTTTAGGCTAAACTAATTATGCAAATTAGCTTGTAGCTAATAAACAGCTTAAACTTTTTAAACACCAATGCGAGGTTAACACCCCATGATTAGAGGCTTTCAAACAAAAAAGTTTATCAAAATCGGTTCAGCAGTTTCTGAGAATCTTTTCTCTCACTCTCGGAAAATTGGCACATATATAGCATATACAGTAAAATTTGCGTTTCATAACTTTTGCCAGCCTGGTTGCCCCCCACCGTCAAAAACTTCTGGAGCTGCCGCTGCCACTTTAGATATATGTTTATGCCCAAACTGTGTCAGCGTATTCGGGCATGCTGTACCAAGTAACTAAAACCTAAATTGCTTATATAAAGAGGAGGCCTATGTGGATGAACTGTGCCACGCGTACATGAGCAAGCTCTACCAAGCAACTAAAACCTAAATCGCGTATTGAGAGTAGGACTGTGTAGATGAAAACTGACTATGTATATCAAAAAGGTGGCCACAAACTTGATATTCCACTATTCTTACATTTTTGGGAATAACAAAGACTTTATTCCACTATTCCATAGTCCGGCAAAAACCTAAAAACAGAACCGCAACTCGCAAGCCCCGGTAAACATGAATTTCCAGTATGATACTTTGGTAGTAGCACGCTTACTATAATCCAACGTGTTAGAGATAAACACAACGTTTTAGAGATAGACAATCACGCTTACTTTAATCACAACGCTTTAGAGGTACAAACAATTTTACCGTCAATCCCGGAATGGATGTCTATCACCCTATCTCCATTCCACACTACTGCGATAGACGCTGCCTTCAGTGTAGTGCACTCATTATACAAAACCAATTCCATACATGACGCATTTATCACTAATTTATATGGATTCTCCGTTATAATATTAGAAATAATTTTATCTAATCTATTGGATAAGTCACCCGATGACACCGAATCAGCTCTATTCTTGTCCACTGTGACAAAAGCAATCGGCACACGAATCAAATTACCTGCTAATATAACCAGCGGCGATGATAACCGCATCAATGTATAAAATAAAAACCATGTCATATAAATTTTTCATTAATAAAATAAAAACAGACTATCCACCAAATTTTTCTTTAATAGCAGATATTAACCTAAATTGTTCAAAACCTAATGTCCCATTAAAGACCAATCTTACAAAGCTAAATAACTGAAAATTATAACTTATTTGAAACCTTAAACATATAATTGGCAACTTAACCTGTCTAATTTCCGTGTACAACGTCTGTGTATATAATTAATCTGCTTGTAGCAGTGAATAGGTTTTAACCAATGGCGGTCGGATGCTCTGTAGCGTAAGTGAACTTGGCACCAACTTCCTCTCACCATTCTCTTTACATGTATGTTACGGTCTAAACCTAAATATAAAGGTATGACCGACATATAACATGCTAGTAACGTGTATACAAAAAAATTGAAAAAAATTTGGAATAAAATTAATAAAGTTGTCAGAAAATAATAAATATAGAAAAGGTACACGTAAAGCTAGGGGTGTCATTCAGAGAGGATCCTAAAAATAAACTATTTGTTCATAAGGGGGTGGACAATTACGGTACACTTACCCCATTTATAATATCGAGTGGCACATAGACCCTGGCGATATTTAATTTGAGTGAACCCAAGCGCAGATCCCTACCCGCAAGATTCAATGTCTCTGTGTATTGTTATGGTAACAATCACGTATAGAATTGAATCGGTTATCCATACCGGGTTATGAACCCGTCGGGTATCAGTATTTAAGAAGCCTAATTATTCTTTTTGGTGGGACGCACAACGGGTATTGCTCTATTTTTGCCATAATATTTTTTGCAAATCACAGAATGATAAACATGCAACCAATCGCAGTTCAAAATCACCGTAACTTCAACACACGTAGTTAAATTTATAATCCTAAAGTTAATATGAGAACCAGTGATTTAAATGGTGAACGAAAGAAGTGTGAAACTGGAGGGACAACTGGTAGATATTACACACAAGCAAAATTTATAGCAACTTCCTTTAAATGTTGTATTTAGCTAAAAAAATTTTTGCGCTTCAAAATCCTCATTGATCTATGAGAAATCTGTAAGTATATAAAATCTGATTACATTATTTTCCTCTTATTGCAGAAAAATATTTATGCATCATCCAAATTAAATCTTGTGCATTAGTTGCAAAATGAGAAATCCATTCCACAACACTATTAAAATTTTAACAGAAAATTTTATCCGTGTTAGAATGCAACTCTTGCAAATATTTCACATTTAAGATAAATTGTAATTTACGATGTAAAACGCATTCATTAAACACCAGCTAAAAACCTTTATGGACCGACATAATGGGCCACTAAAAACAAAAAAAGCAGCCCATTTAAGAAAAATTTCTAAATTGTTTAATGATTACGATTTGATTTGAAGGGGGAACCAAAGGCAATGATACAAAAACAATGGTAGAATGTGGATACGCTGCCAGGTCAGATAACAGCTAAAATTGGTACATTCAATCAGTGAAGCTATAGGTCCAGAGATTATTCGGTCTGGTTTTTTATTGGCGATATAACATTTTAATTATTAATTTTTGTTTGGATCCGCAGAGTCACAAGCAAATTTTGTGGTGTATTTAAGCCGAACAGAGTATATTTAACCAAATTTATAAGCCCAAACTGGTCGAGTTGATACCTGAAGCCTTGCACTTAATGGTTTTATACAAATAAATTTACTACGTTACTTCCTTCTAAACCCCTACAAGTTCAAAGACCCTTAAACTGTATGGGGGCTTTCACTTTCTAACTCAAGCACTAAGCGACCGGGAGCCAACAGAGGTGAAAATACAATAGCCGGAAGTCATCGAACCTTGCCGGAGCCCGAGGTGAGGCGAAATTAGGTAGAAAAAATGATTAATTTTAGCCAATATCTGCAATATGTCGGAAATTCTGCCCTGAAAACTGTGAAAAAAAAGTAAAATGAAATGCCCTAAGCAGATAAATTTTGGAAAATTATGCAAAATTTTACTGCCGAAAGTGCCGGAACATCCGGCAAAAATTTTACTGTAGCCGGAGACAGATTTTCTGCCGGAGCCGAACCTCCGGTCGTACCCTGCTATGCGATTCCGACACTAAAAGCTCCAAAAACTCAGTTACTGTAGTCACCCGAATAAGAGGGGGTCCTCATTTTGAGTCCAATCAATAGGAGTCCGTAAGCGGATAGAGTCCCTATATCCTAATTAGAGTCCATGAAGGTAATTTATTTTTAATTGTAGTGCATAAATGACTCCAGTACCAAATAAAATTGAATTCGAATCTTTAATGCGTACTTAATTTTTGAAAGTACATTCCTAAGTATAACCTTGCAGGATTGCTCAAGCTATTGAAGCAAGACAAACGTTTAATTCCCCTCTTTTTGGGTCACTACAGTATATACTTTATTAGAAATTTCAGCTGTTCCAGTAAATTAAAAACCCAAACGGTGGGCAGATGACAACCGAGAGCCCCCCAGCTACGCCTCTGTTCAAAGTGTATAAATAAATCTAAACGTAAGCAATCGTGTTGTGCCCGCTGAACGCTGTACACTTACGCTAAGTCGTATAAACATCAGTCCATACAACTTTCAGCGGTGCACCGCTTTCAGCGGCGGATCCAGAAATTTTGAAACGCAATTTTTCACCAAAAATCTTCTGAGGGGAAAAATTGTAAGGTTGAGGCATTATCAATTTATCACAGAAAATTCGCTAGTGCCGCTTTCTGACTATTCAAAACCTCATTGTCCATCAAACGAACGAACTTTTTATTCTGTAAAACGCAACAACTAAATAAGCTAACTTATACCATGTTAACAGTTAGCACATAAATTTTGTAAGCGATAAAAATAACAGCATACACCAAAAAATCAAACTCACAAAAATCGTCCAGATTCTAGTTCAATACAGGCCCATGTAAAAATCAGGGGTGGAACGTTCTTTGGTGAGCCAGAGGTCAACAAATTTTTCCGAAACCGGAGGTGAAGCGAAATTAGGCAGTTGAAATGATGTTTCATTTGCTATTAGGAAACATGTATGGTGTTATATATTTGGCTTTATGCTTATTGCACAAAACAAATAAACTTTGCATAAATATTAACCAGTCGTAGTGGGACATTTATTGAGCGAGCTCGAACACACATAAGCAATTATGGTAATATGCAAATTAGTTATTAGCTAACTATTCATTTACCGGTTTTGGAGGTTTGTAAGCAATTTACTCAAATTCCTCGCTCCCAAAAACCCTTCAACCACCCTAATAATTATTGGAATAACTTAAAAAGTTCTAATTTTGTCTTGTCAATTGAGTTATATGCAAATTAGCTATTAGCTAACTATTCGATAATCGGTTTTAAAGGTTTGCAGACAATTTATTTCGATTCCTAACACCCGAAAACCCATTATTGCTAAAATTGGATTGCTTGAAACCTTATTATTTAGTAAAAGATTGTAAAATCGCCAATTTAGGCATCAATTATTCTTATATGCAAATTATCTGTTAGCTTACTACTCAATTATCGGTTGCAAATGTTTTTAAACAATTTATTCAGATTACTCGCACCCAAAAACCTTCATCTATTAGCTAACTATTCGATAATCGCCTTTAAAGGTTTGCAGACAGTTTATTCAGATTCCTCGCACCCGAAAACCCTTTAGTGCTGAAATTATATTGCTTTTGACCTTAACAATTATTGAAATAATTTAAAAAGTCCTAATTTTGCCTGGTCAATTAAGCTAATATGCAAATTAGCTATTAGCTAACTTTTCACTTATCGGTTTTGGAGGTTTGTAAACAATTTATTCAAATTCCTTGCACCTAAAAATCCTTTAGTGCTGAAATCACATTGCTTATAACCTTAATAATTAGTGAAATATTGTAAAAAGTCCTAATTTAGGCTTAATTAATTATGCAAATTAGCCTGTAGCTAATAAACGGCTTAAAATTTTAAAACCCCAATGCGAGGTTTACACCCCATGATAATTGGCTTTCAAACAAAAAAAGTTTATCAAAATCGATTCAGCGGTTCCTGAGATTCTTTTCGGACGGCAAACGGACGACGGACATCCACCTTTCGACCCCAGAGTACTAAACATAAAACGCTTCACGAAACACCGAGCTTCGCTCGGAGTTTCGATTCGCTCAAATATGCAAAATCTTATTACCAAAGTGGCATGTGAATATGCAAATTAAGAATAAGTATACAGTCTTCGACTTACGCGACAAGTGTCTGCGAATAAAAAGTTTATGCTCTATTATACACCATCTTTACGTGCAAAATAAACGTGAATTATATGCGTGTAAAAACATTGCAAGGTGTATGTGACAGTAGTTCTGATGTAGACGTTATAGTAACGCTAAACAGAATACAGCTTTACAAAAACCTCAAACTAGAGACAATATTTAAGTCCGTATTCTTCGCCACGCATTCTTGCAGCACTAACCGTCTCACCTCGTGTTGCGAGAGCATTCGTGAACTTGTGTAGACCTTCTGCAACAACTATCGACTAGAAGACATATCCACGGCAATTACGTGACCTGCATTTGCACTCAACTTTGCCCCGAACGGCGTTTGGCTTCGGACTACAGGACGAGCGTTTTACTTTGGCATATTGTCCGGGTTTTGTCACTGGAGACTGTACTGAAAAGTATCAAAAACATCAGGTATTAATTTTTAAACTTTTGTACGGGAAATGCCTCAAACAGAAGTCCAATATAGAACCCTTCGTTATAAGTTGCGACACAGGACAACTGCGGTTAGGTATGTAATCCCTGAGAAGAGGTGCAGGAAAATGTAATTTCGTCCTGAATTTTTACGTTAAAACTGTTGTTGTCACCCTTGTACTTCCTAAATTAAATAAGCCTTGATAGCGCAAAATTTCATATCAGTAAAGTATAACTGCCGGAAAATCCTGTATCCACATCGGACGAAATATTATGTTACTTATACAGAAATCAAGAACCAAGAAACACGTGATTCAGCATTACTATCATGCTTTATCCATCATTACTGGCAGCAAAACTGACTAGAACTTACGCGGTTGGAATTCGCCAGCTTGATAATCACTAACAATTTCTTCGCCTGCAGCAACATCTCTAATTGCAAAATACGCAATACGTGGAATATCAGTGTTTAGGTGTTCGATCCATGCGCCGTATATTGCACAATTCGGATCACACTATAACTAGTTTCACAATGCGTGTTTAAAAAATCAAGCACAAAATTATATCAAATTATCAGAATCTCCTCAAGGTTCGGATCTTGGCTTCCTGTTCATTTTTGTTCAAAAGCTCTGGTTCGGGTTTTCGTTTCAAAACATCAACAGTAGAACTACTTCTATAATAATAAAATCAAACTAAAACAGCTGCAAATTTTTTCATTTAGTCTCACTTAAGAATCGCGATAAAAATGCTAAAAGGTAAAAAGTTACAACTTCAATTCACTAAGTACTACAGACGCTCCACATATATGAACGCCCTGCATAATTAATTCAAACAGACCAGTTGTAAATTTTGTTTTTATAGTGAACAAATTCGCATGAACATCTGATATTTATTTTATGAAAACTGACCCGAAAAAATAAATTTGTTTTCGGCCTTTGGCCACGATTTGCAAAACACTGAGACCCAAAAAATCGAAAACGAGACCTGCCAAATCTCAAGGCTTGCTACGACCTATACTGCCCATCCCTAGAGTCTGAAAGCGGGGTGTAACCCAAATTCCGGTTCCGGCAAATTTTAACCTTCCGGTTCCGGTAAATTTTTACCGGAATTATTCCTGTAATAAATTTTGGTCGGTGGAAATTAAGATATTTTACTAAAAATGACTATAAAAATTACGTAATTTCATTTGCACAGTATATAAACCTTGACAATCGCCCAAAATAAACCATCGACGGTTAAAGTGAATAACTATCTCCAACTAACAGTTATTTCACCAATAATATTGCAAAAATGAAAATTAAAATGAATTTTTCGGCGGCATGTATTTTTCATTTTTCCCTTCCGGTTCCGGTAGATTATAATTCCGGTTGCTCCCTGTCTGGAAGGACTGTGTGAACAGTCAGAGATTCAGCGCTTAACAAAAAGACTTAGCAAAACTACCGAATGATTAATAAATTTTCCCAAATTGCCGTATTTGGCAGCATCGATTGTATACTTTGGCTCCCCGTCGTTATAGTCGAGATCGAGAAGATACGTTTTCCCTCGCCAGTCGTAAAGCTCACCACGTCGGTCAGCTTCTTCGATAGTAATAATCTGCGAAAAAATCAGCAAATTTTGAAAACATAGGAATTCCGATGGAACACCACGTGTGTTCAGTGTGAGCAAATAAAAAATAAAACTTGAATTTGTTACATACTTTAATAAAATCAGATTCTGAATCGGATTCCATTTTGAAAAAGCCCAATATTCAGCATGGATCCGAAACAACAGCTTGTATTTTTGCACTGAGGTGGAACAAATTAAATCTTCTTGGAATACTTCAGTATTACGGATCGAACCTCAATCTTATGTTTCAATGAATTCAAATTTCAATGTACGAAATTCACACGTTTCTGAAGCCTGCATAAAAGTAGGTTTGCAAAACCGGCATGTTAAACGGCTTATACCAAACTTTTGTTAATGAAAGGATTTATCAAAGTAAGGTTCGCATTCGGAATCGGCAAAATCGTAATGGGTTTAGATTCGGTCAAATTGTTTGTTTGGTGCTACCCTGTTAGATGTGCTAACCTCTCCTAAATATTCGGTGATAAATCCACCTTTTGGTATTGGATCTTGAGCCTTAACCCCCCATCCACGGTCGCTGGTTCGAAATACAGTTAAACGGTACGAAGTTCCATGTTGAATCACTCGATTTAGACAAGTGTTTGGGTTGCACGAGCATCGAGAATTGCATTCATAGATAGGTTGCCTAACCGGCAGTTGCAGTAAACCATTACTATCGTACGGCCATACAGCGTTTGCCTTGCGTGGGCAGCAGCCTATAACAAATGTTCGAACAACATCAAAACATCATATAACACAATATGATATACTTAACAAATTCAAAATGTTTAAGTTTTGAATAAGCCAATTTCGACTACTCCGAACTAACATATGTCATGACGGCTACATAAATCACACCACAAGTGCGCCAGAAACTAGAACTTTGCATTTATTAATGTAACTCTACCTTGTCCCAGAAACATTAAATGGTGAAATAAAAACTACTAGAGGAGATCTACGTATTTTTGGGAAAACTCACTGCTTCGTCATTACTTAGTATACCCTGACATTTGGCGGCGTTCGAAAAACGCATTCTGACGGAATTGGCAAAAAATCGTTCAGGAGTTTTCTGAGATTCGTATTGTCTGGGTATCATCACAGCAACCTTTGGAGCACAAAACATTAAGTACACTCCGTGAGACCATAATTTACTTTGCTATAACCTATCCTGTATTTCTTGTCTTGCTTACCGCTTGATGTTGACGTACAGCCGGATTTCCCATCAGTTCCGCAATTGCAACCAAACAACGGCAACCCACTCGATAAATCAACTCCATCACAAATTTTATAATCGGCAATGAACACAAAATCTTTCGGCGGGCCTACAGTATTAGTTAAAATCAATTTTTCATATATATATTTATTAGAGATGTCCCGGGACCAATATTTAATTTGCATAGAATCACTGACTGTTTCGACTCAACGTTTCGTTTTAACTTAAAAACATGTCAAAACACAGTGTCATAAATACAGAAATATTCGCTGGTCCTAATTCGGGTAAAAAATTTGGCCCCGGAGCAAGTAACTCATAGATTTATTACGTAATATAGTGACAATATTCCACGACTCCAAAAGCATTTCACTAGTAAAACATTTAGAGATGGTGGTGTAAAACGAATATATGGGTACCAATACCGGGGGTTCCAGATTAATGGCGAGGTGGAGGCAAGTCCTACACTATCTAGGAGAAACCCTGCTTGACATGACACAGGTCACTTGTTGATCGCCTTTTGTTTTTGCCAGACGCTTTTAATATAACCAAAATCAGGGCTGGTATTCAAAACGCTTCGCATAATTACCATTTCCAAATCTAAGCTTAAAAAGTTACAATAAGCGGAACACCTGAACGAAATCGCCGATGATACTGATTCTTCAGAATGATAGATTAAAGAACACTAAAGTACGTATGCAATATTGGCAGAAGTCATGTGCTATATTTATTTCCAAGTTTTGCAGTACGGTGCAAAAGTTACATAGGTATCAGCATCGCATCGTTAACATTGTATCAACATGTATGGTACAAGCAAAAAGATGTTTATTTACAAAAATCATGCATTATACGTATTATGTATATACCTTCAAAGTCAACGTTGTTTTCAACCGATATTGGTGCGCTTTTACTCACTGCGCTCATCTCGTTTGCCCATTTATCAAGTTTCGATTTTAGGTCACGTTTTCGTTTTCCTGTTTTGGCATCAGCTGCAACTTCAGCGTCTAGTGGTATGGAAACACGATAATTCCCACGAGATATCTGCAAATAAGAACCAATAGCTACAAAAATACAAAAGTTAACATAGGAAATAAAATCATGTTTGGAAGACTTTCGGAAGCGAAATTTTGAAGAGTTGAGAAAACATAAATTGTATTTAAAACTTGTTCCTGTGTTTCGTGCGCTCGCTAGGTACATACGTATCCAGTATACGTATACTACAGACAAAAAATTTGCCATGCCGATGTAGCATATAATTTTATCTCCTCGGTCAATATTATATATTTCAGTGTGCGACCTTCTATATAGGCATAAGCCTAATAAAAACAGCCTTAATCCTAAGCCACCTCTTTTTTCATTTTCCGGTTCCGTTCCCAGTAATTTTTCCAAATTCCGGTTCCGGTTCCGTTTCCGGTATAAATTGTAATCCCGGACACACCCTGGTACCTAGGGAAAACGGAATTTCTTTAAAAGTATATAACATGGGCAAAAGAATATATATCATCTGAACGTAACGCTACAAAAACATAAAATAGTGAAATAGGATCGTTGTTAAAGTGGTATATTTTTATCGAACAAAGACACATTTTTAACTTTTGTATAACGGTTTCCAAAATAGAAGGTAAGCTGCTGCGGCAGGCACAATTTACATTTTTCCGATCAGAGATGTGCAGGTCTCGGTCAAAAACCAAACCCGATACCCAACTACTAGGGCGCGACCGGATATCCGGTTCCGGTTTATTATCCGGCAAAAACTGATATCCGTATCCGGTTCCGGTATAAATCTACCGGATACCGGATATTTACTGTTGTGGTGCCGAATATCATAAAATGCTTTTTACAAGTAAGCGTCTTTAATATCTGGCTGCAATTACATTTCTGGGCAATTCAAGAACATCAAGTTTCACTGCCTTTTTAGCCATTTTTAACTTAAGCGAGCGAAAGTTAAAAGCATTTTTGTATTATTTCAGTAAATCAGCATCCGGTATCCGGTTCCTATTCCGGTAAAAAATTTAATATCCGTATCCGGTTCAGGTATCCGGTAAATTAATATCCGGTCGCACCCTGCCAATTACCGACACCGAGCATTCTGGGTCTCGGTCTCGATCAATTTTGAACTGCTACCAAAATTTCTTTGAACGTTTTTTGGTACCTCTGTGTGGTTCGAGTTTAATAATTTGTTGTATCTGCTCAGAATTGCTCGCTAATTAACATTAAACTAAAAACACCGCAAAATTTTATTGAGTGAAGCTCGGAGTTTCGCGAAGCGTTTTTAACCTGTACTGGGGTTTTAAAATTTTAAGCCGTTTATAAGCTACAGGCTAATTTGCATAATTAGTTACGTAAGCCTAAATTAGGACTTTCTACGTTATTTCACTAATTATTACAGTTACAAGCAATCTAATTTCAGCACTTAATGGTTTGGGTGCGAGGAATCTTAATAGACTATTTACAAACCTCCAAAAACGATAATTTAGTAGTTAGCTAATACATAATTTGCATATTAGCATAATTTATAAGCCTAAAATGGGACTTTTTACAATATTTTACTAATTATTAGGGTTAAAAGCAATCTAATTTCACCAGTAAAGGATTTTTGGATGCGACAAATTTGAATTAATTGTTTACAAACATCCAAAACCGATAATTGAATAGTTAGCTAATAGCTAATTTGCATATTAGCTAAATTGACAAGACAAAATTAAGACTTTTTAAATTATTTGAATACTTTAGATGGCAAAATACAATGATCGCTAAAACACCGAAAAATTCACATCTAAAAATCAACAAAATGCAATTGACCTTCGTTTATTTAGAACGTTAAACAGAAAAACGGAAACTTGTTTTTTCCATTGGTCTCGGTTTGAAACCTACCGAGACTCAGAGAATCCAGACCGCGACCATCCAAATGCCAACACTTGCCGACACCGAGACCGCACATCCCTGTTCCCAGAGATTCACAGAAGAAGCTCTTGAAAAAGCCTTAGATAGAGGAACTTGGATATTTTTAGAGAAAGCGGGTGTTTTAGTGCTCTCGCACACATACCAAATTTACGCTTATACTTTAGCAAAAGGCGTAGCAATTGAACAATTAGAAAATAGTGTAGTAACCTCCTAACGCAACAACATTTAGCTTCTAGAACCAATAAGTTTCTTTAAATAAAATCATGATAGCATTTATGCCCAATAAAGTATTTAGGGATGTGCCGATACCAAAATTCGAGCCGATGTCGATACCAGTGCCGATTTTTATTTAAAAAATTTGCCGATGCCGACACCGATGGAGATTCCAATTTTTATACACGATGCTTAAAGAATACGTAGATAGGACACCACGTTACATCAAGACTTAAACCGCAACAGACATTAAAGATTACAATTTTGTAAAAACGGTTCATTTCAATTAATTATTTAAAACACAAACGCGATAGGTAACAGTTTTCCTGATCAGAAGAAACTGATATACGTACGTCAAGAGGTAAAACTGATATCATTCCAACTAATTACTATCTGCAAAAAATTGTATCGGAAAAGAATCGGAAATGTTTTGCACTTTTGATGCTGATGCATACGAAAAATGTCGATTATTACCAATGTCGATTAATCGGCATAACCCTAATAGTATTGAACCTCCTTTTTGAAAATCGTAGACTTGATCCTTTAATTCACTTCAGTGCTAATAATACACTTTAAATGGAAGAAAAGAAACAAACATATCTACAATTTAAAGACACTTTGAGGATCAAAGTACAAAAATACCTAAAAACAGAATGAAATCAACGAAACATTGTATTAAAAAAAATTTCCAAAAAGTCGTAGCTATCACTGGGTAGATTAATATTATTCTAACTACAAACAAATCCTAGAGATTAACGGAATTCATAATTTAGTTATGCTTCGAGTTCCCTACGTATTAATTATTTCATTTCAATAATCACCTTATTGCAGTTATTTTGTTTAGATCCCCAGCAGGGTTCCAATAGGAACTAAACTTTGCCGAAACAGGAATTAAAGTTTTTTGCCGTAACAAGAACAAAACCGGAATTTGACATAATTTTCAACATCGAAATAAGTTTTGCATTTTGGTAAACCCATGCAATATATACCGGGACTTACGCTAATCGCACAACGTTTAACGTAGCGCAAGTCGTGTTACAAACCTGTATATTGTAAATAAATACTAAATAGTTTTTGTGTGTAGGGAGGTAAAAATGGTAGAGGGGGTCGAGGGAGTCACAGGTGTTAGTGGGCTTGGAAGTCGGATGTGGGCCATTCCACTAACCACTCACACGGAAACCCTGTGGCTGGGCTGCGTAGCTCAGTAGTTTAGACTTCACTAAAAATCTGTCGACCATGAAATCGAAATCACATGCAAGTTCAATAATACAACAAAATTCGCTGTCTTAGTACGTTATCCTTGTTGTTTCAACATCTTTCCTGCAGGAATTACTGCAACTGGAACGAAATACAATTCCCAGACTCGAATAAAACTTTACTAATAAACTTCACATTTTTTGTGTATATTTCCAGCATAATTTGACGTAAGCTGACCCATTAGAATATATAATTTCGAAATTCGAACCGTGCACAGTGAAATACATCAATATACAATACCGGCTTATCAGCAATGTTTAAACTTGTTAGAAAAACGAAACTAACGACAATGATCAATTACCTCAGTAAGTGAATAAGGAGTGTCAGGAAATTGTTGTTTTAGCTCCGAATGCAAACGCGCTAGTTTGTCTGAATAAAAGCCAGTGATTGATGATGCTCCCTCAGGAACGTGTACTTCTGATCTGGATGTCGATGATTTCATTACAGAAAATATATATCTATATGTTCTTCTGTAGTTTACAGAAATATACGTGCCCACACCAGGTGCCAATCAAAATTAGACATGCTTTGAGACCACCAGTACTAAATTGGCCGGGGCCTCACCGATGCCAATTTTAAAATATGGATAAGCATTTACCAAAATCTTTGCAGATGCCGATTCCAATTTGGTAAATAATGCTTAAACAACAAATAGGATACAACATTACATCATTATAAATGCGAAGACTTAAACCCTAAAGCCACGTTCACACGTGCAAGTTTTTGCAGCGAGATTTCGCCGCTGCAACTCACACAAAATACTCAACAGCAAATGTAAGAAATTCAAGCGACTTGCAACTGCGTTTACAGTTGCAAATTACATTTAATAGCATGAGTTCCAGTGAATAATTTGCAGCTGCAAGAACTTCAAACTTGCTTTGTCACTACACTTAGCGGTTTATAAAATTTTTTATTTCAGATAACGACGAGACTTTGTTCTAGGACAGAAAATAATAGGGTGCCGCAACACGAAACGTGTGATTCCCGGGATCACTTATAATCACCCCTCCCCCGAATTTTTGCTTTATGCGCCATTGCAATACATTTGTTTCAGTGGAGTATCATTGTATAATGCGTGTTTCAGTAAGAATTTGCGTGAATGTTGTTCAATTGAAACGCAACAATACATAAACGCATGAAATAATAAGACATCAGACGCATGAAATAATAAGACATCAGACTTCCACAGGATTTCGTGTTGCTGCTTGGTCGAGCATTGAAAATGAAATCGTAAAAAACTTGTTTACAGTACGTTTTTGACGGGTATACATTACAAAAACAGTAGTTCGGTGTTGAAGGTATGTTAGATTCCGGGTCCTGTTCCTCTTTTGTCCCGGCAAAAAAGTTCAATTAATGTTTGTCTTCCGGCAAAAATTAGTTCCGATTGGAACCCTGCAAGGCAGCAAACGCATTGAAGACTTTTAATTGGCTTCCATTTATACGTGCAAACAGTATTGCAATTAGTTTTGCATTAGAGTTCTAGCAGGACTTGGATTTCCGTTTGCGCAGTTACCAACGCTATACTATAAAGAAAGCACAATAATCTATAGGTTTCAGCAGTTTAATTTGCCGTATATACTAGCTAACTATTTAACTGACAATTTTACGAAGATACTCAAGCATCATTGCAATTTTATGTATGAGCTGTTATTACATTAGACAGAGCTTTGCCAAACCGTTTTTATAGCATATGTAACGAAAAAACATGTCTCATACGACATGCCCCTATTTTCAACATTTTTCCTTGACCGTCCACTCTTTTTATGGACACCGCGTTCAAATCGCGGCAATTTCCTATTGCGCTCACGACGTAGCCCCTTCTGGAGTCTAGGTATGAACTGAGACTTCAGATCTTACAGCTGGTGAAGCGCGATACGGATGGCTTCGATCTAACGGCCTTAAAATTCCGAGGCAAGCGCTTACCCGCTTCTACAACTATATCAAAATCTAAGTCAAAGTCAAAAGCTTATTCTCCATTAAACACACATATCAACAATTTAATTCTCATATAAAGCAGAAATAACAAAGGACCTAATAGGGAACCATGCCCTACATGTGGCGGTTTTACTTGACGAAAACCATTTTTCGTTTATTAACCTGCGGGGTACGTTTTGAAAACGCGCCTGTCCAATGCGGAGTTCCCAGTAAGAATAACTGTCGTATTTACTAGAATAAATTTTTACAAGCAGGATTTTATAAGCAACATTTCATCTAAATTACTTTATTAATGGAGGTCGGTATTAAACAAACGTGGAATAGTTTGCGGACTAAAAAAGTCCACGCACAAAATTTCCAATTGTTCATATTCCACAGAAATACCAACAAGAACCGAAATTGGAGTAGTTTAATTAATATCGCAACACCTCCTCCACGCCCAGTTTTCTAGGACAACGATAACCGCTGTACATACTTACCAGGGTACAACTATTTTTCAAACTTTATCTGCATAGCGCGTTTCGTTTTACTTTTTTCACGAGCTTCTGGACAGAACTTCCAAAATTTTGCAAGAAATTAGCGTAAACCCAAACAGCGACAACATATTGCAGATATTGGCTAAAATTCACTAATTAACCAAAATTAAACTACTGAAATTGCCGGGGCCTGCGGTAAAAATTATACCGGAGCCGGAGGCGTATTTTCTGCCACAGCCGAAGCCGGAAGCAGACCTCCGTTTGTACCCTGCGCTCAGCGTTAGTCATTGATTTTCCGATAAAGACATTTTTCCATTTGCCAGAATCGTTGAATTCAAGCAAGAGGCACTGACGAGTTCGACTTTCAAAAGCTTAGGTCACGGAAGAGACAAGGGCACAAATTCTTTTCGCACTCTAAACAAAATACGTGAAATAATATAGGGTTGGAATGGCCATGGCACACCGTAGCAACACCAGACAGGGCGTAAACGTATAGTAAAAAATAACGCAAAAGTAAACAGAGACGAATAGTGATCGATATAAAGGAAACTGAAACGAAAAACGGATATTGAAGTATATAATTTCAAATATGTTTTATTTTTCTGCCATTGAGACGTGTACATGTTCACCGAGCTTTCTAAAATTTGGAAGAAAAAATGGTGGGTGTACCTTAATTTTTAAGGTTATGGATAAGTAATCGTAATTTTTGTTTCAGTTCTGTCAATCGCAGCACATTTATAATGAAAATTGTGAGAAATTTACAACTAATTTTGAACGTAAAAATAAACGAATTTCCGGTATTTCTATAACGGAGACCGGAATGTGAACGGATACAGATTTTTACCATAAAATGAAACAGAAACGGATATCCGGTTACACCCTGATACCAAATGATCTCTGATTTGAATTTTGATCATGATGTCACTTGAACTCAAGGAACCTTGGCCCGTTTTTCAAAGCCACACATTTCTGAATGGTAAATAACAACCTAAAATTTGCTGGGTAGAAATAAAAGGCAGCTAATCCCAATAACTAATTCTTATGACAATAATGTTTTACCCTGTACTTTTACGGACTTTGCCACAGGTTTCAGGGATGAGGCCAGCATCGGATAACAAAGAACTGGTCTGCCGACAAAATCGGAACAAAGAACTAAATCACACACTGTCTACAAGCGATTTATAGGAGTTTATACATATACATGCTACATCATTAGTGTTGGTATGGAATTCAGTGTACACGTGCATCACAAATGCAAAATACTGCGGACAACCATCTATAAACGCGACCTCGCTGAGGCTATGTCGCGAATTATGGTAAATGCAGATATAGCAATAGACATATTTGGGGTAAAAATTGACAGAAATTGAGGTGCGAAGAGGAATGAGCTCCTGGAAATCGGTTAGAAATGGGAATGGACCACCTGAAAACAATAAGCGCACATAACAACACAGAAATATTACCTGAAATTGACACAAACTGGGGAACATGGAATGAATTAGCAGAAATGGAATAGTGCCTTGTGAAGAGCGCATGGAATTTGGCCAGATATAGGAAAACAACCTGAAAACCTAAAATCGTCGCTGACCTGAGCAAACGCCCTATCTGAAAATTTAAAAATTTGGAAAATAGAAGTTGAACATTTTATGCGCACAAATTAACTGAGTCATCTTAAAATACATCAAAAACTGGACGTTTTTAGTGTTTTATGTACATACAAACCTTTTTCGCTGAGGCATTCTTCATCAGAAATTCAACATGTTACAGTCGCATTATAATCCACGGAATAGCTACAGGCATTTTATGCAAATGAGCTGCACATAGGGCTTTTGCTCAGATTCAGCTTGTATAATCAAATGGCTCATAAGGCCTCAACTACACATACGTTACACTGTTGTTCAAAGTTTAAACAGTACCTACTAGTCATAAAAGTTGGCTGAGCGGGACTGCATCGTCACTGTCATCGTTGCTTGACTCGCTGGAACTATTGTTGGATTCATCGGAGCACTGTTCTGTCTGTTGTCGTTCCTGTTCGCTTGTTGGTAAAGTTTCGGAAAATGACCAGTATTTCTCAGGGATGGCATATGAATGACACATTTTGATTAAGTCTGCTTTTTTGAGGGCTGCAATTGCCAAAGAACCATTGTAGACGCGCCGTAAGTGCACTGACGACTCGGTGCGGGTTTGTCGAGGCAGTGCGAAAGATTGAAATTCAGAGGAAAAGTCACTTCGGAATAGAATAATATTCAGATTGTCCTTTGAGATACGGATTTGACGAATGTTTCGAAACGGAATATTTGGACGCCGATTGCCGAAATATTTTGACGAAAGGAATTTGGTGTCAACAACGTCGCTGTGTGTTAATTCAGCTAAACGTGAAAGGATTGCTGGGCCTAGCTAACTTCAGAACATTGACCCAGGTTTCTGGCCAGTACACTGAAACATTTTTTGATGCCGTGTTTACGCAAGCATGCATAGAATCACCCTCCATCATTGTGTGACCGGGAAGCAAGAAGCTTTGTTCGAGAGTTTCGATGTTGGTTGATGTGTTCATAAGGTGAAGAAGGCGGCAGTTACAAATTGGTTGCGGTTTTGACCACCGCAGCTGTCGCTGAACATGGACAAATGGCGCACCGATTCAGGCAGCGATTTGATGTACTGGAATAAACACGAGCTAATCTCATTGGGCCCGCGATTTCCGTCAGTTTGGGTCCAGTAATAACAATGCCCGTCCATATTCGCTTGATTGCAGATTGTAAAATTGTAGGTAGACAGTTTTCGATTGTAATACAATGATGAAATTTTGCCAGATGGGACATACAGCACTACTTGTAGATCAAAAATCATGTTGTGAAAAGTTGATGACGACTTTGAAACTGGCTCCAACACCTTAGACTCACAGTCCGATAGGTACAGTCAATACATGTGGCTAATACTCTGAATTAACCCTTCGAGATAAACACGCGATAAAGATTTTCGGCAATAATGGCTGGGCGCTTTTGGAAAGGAGTCGATATGGTTCTGAACTTCAATCAACTTCAGGGCGGACAAGGCATGTTTTGGAGGCTGAGGTTTCACGTTTGGAGCACGGTAGGTACCAGATTCGGATCGCCGTTTCAGGCAGTTGCGCACATACTTTTCGCCAATGTTCAAAGTAGCTAGGAAAAACGATAGACATACCTGCATTTTTTGATCGTTTAACATGAAGTGGAAATGATTTGTCGTACTACGTCGAGATGTTTCGGGGTCGTGCGATGTTCGACGCCTGACGTTAACAATAGTAATGTTAGCGCAAATAAAGCTCCGTTTGTCGTCAGTTTGATAACACTCGTCAAAAATACATTGCCGGTCAGCTTGTGAAAACTTTTGATCGCAGTTATACGGACATTTGCAATTGACAGGCTGTATCGATCGTTGTGGAACGAGCAGCCCTTTGCCACGTGCTGTATACGCTTGGCCAGTCTGGCGCGCTCGTTTAATTACTTGCCACTGTTGTTCTTTGACGTTCGCCGAAAAGTCGTTATGTACTTCGTCAATCACTGATGCCACAATTTGGGTTGGCGATTGAGAAGGAGCGGTAGCCATAGCGCTACCTCTTGGGCTTGCGGCCTACAATAATATACAGCATCGGTCAAGTTATGACAGTGCGCATCAGTGATTCGTTCAACGGTTGCAAGTTAAGTTTACAATCTTGGAATTAATTTTGACCAGTATGGTACAACAAAACTTCAGTATCTACAGCGAAAGTATTAAAATTGCGTGCATTTATTGTTTCTGATTTTTAACACTTATAACTAAATCACACAATCAAATGTAATCATGCACAGCGCACAAACACTAGTGATGCCGGGACGAATTCTCATTAATTGAACAAACCCAGTACTGTCGTTCTACATACACCAACTTACCCAATTAAAAAATTCCCAACAAACTGAAGTTAAAACAGCAAGCTTACAGAGTGTTCTGCAATTTCTGCTGACTCGCTTTCGTTCGATTAAAAAGACGTGTCTAAGTCAGGTTGAAAATCGGGTCGTTTGAGGTCGAGTCGCTGGATGAATCGGATGATACGCTTCGTGCGCGTAACCGTTTGGCCTCGCGCTCTGCGATGGCTTGCCATGGAGGAATGGCTCTGCGTATTGACTTCTATTGGCTTTGGAAGGACTTCAGGATGTTGTTTGTCGTCCTGATCAGTTGTCAAGGTACTGTCAGCGGCTTCGAAATAATTGTTGGTTGCGGGTCCTGATTCACCTCAGAGGCTACCATCGGTGAGTATTTTTCGAGTGCTTGCCGAATTTCGGGGCTGATTGTGTTGGAAGCATTACAAATTTGGGATAAAATATTAAGAACAGAATAGCATTGCTGGTTTATAGCATCATTTATGAGTTAGACCATTCCAGTTACTCGTTTTTTACTTTACAATCAATAACTTTGCTCAGATTACTACATTCGGTGTTACTGAATAATATTTTATCGTCGTCAATATACTGATTAAGATTATAACCGTAAAAATGTACTAAACTACTAAATTCTTTTTTTGCGGGATTTGTCAGGGAAATTACTATCGTCAGCTATATAACCAGGTTTTATGGCAAATATTGCTTGCCCCAATAGGCTAATACAAAGTCACCAATCGCAAAAGACATATTAAAAATCAGTGCCTTGTGAAGAGCGCATGGAATTTGGCCCGCTATAGGAAAACAACCTGAAAACCTAAAATAAAGTATACACAATCTCAAGCTACGGGATACGTAATGACATTTGGACGGAAATGAGATAAATTTTAAAAAATTTGGTAGAAATACAAAAAGCACCATAATTTTGGCAAATTATAAGGGATATAACACCGAATACAGAGCACCGAATACAAATAAGAATCACAGCCACAAAGTTTCGGAATTAGAAAGTTATCAAAGGCTAAGAGAATGACATAGCTAGAGAGAACGGGAGGGCAAGAATGAGCCCCAGGAAGACACGAAGAGAACGCAGGGCTCCACACGACAAAGGTACATAAAATTTGAAGTTAGTATATCTTGCGGCCCCGGTATCGGGGCTCGGGTGCCGGCCCCGCGTAAAATCCTGGCTTCGGGCCATCTCTACTGGTCACAAATTAGTTTGGTAAATACGTATGTATGGTCAGAACTGCGCGGTCGGGACGACCCCATTTTCCGAAGTATGTGAATATACATGATTTTCCTCTTAATTTCTCCGAAAGATATGGCCACACCGGGAATCGAACCTCGGACCTCTCGCTTGCGAGTGAAGCGCGCTACCCATTACACCACGCGGCCGATATAATTTCCTCTGGTGCTATATGTGCACGAGTAGGTATGTGTCTTACATTACACACTCTGCACATACAGAAGCTACACCGCGTATACCCACATGTATGAATATGCATATTTGTGGGTATACGTGGTGTAGCGTGTGTATGTGCAGAGTGTGTAATGTTAAGACACATACATACTCGTGCACATATAGCACCTGAAATGTATAGCGCGTTTGATTCGCGAGCGAGAGGTCCAAGGTTCGATTCCCGGCGTGGCCATATCCTTCGGAGAAATTGAAAGGAACAACCATGTATATTGGCAGTACTTCGGAGAAAAGGGTCGTCCCGACAGTGCAGTTCTGTGACAATATTACGTATAGATACGTATAGTATATATAGTTTTTGTTGGTCGTGTATAAACTTCAGTCAATATACAAAAGCGTTTTATGACGAATGAATCCGGTTTCTCATGATTCTTCATCACTTGTCACAGTTAAACGTTTAATTATTGGTGCTGGTGTTGGTGGTGGATTGTACTGTATTTGGCGTTATTTTAGAGGCCCTCCATGGTTTGATGGTAAGAGATATGCTGACGCATCATTACTATGCTTCATATACTTATTAGCAGAAGTAGAATTTTACGTAACACTAATAATTTCCGGTGACTCGAAACGATTAATTTCTGAAGTACCTAACAGTTTGCGCAATTTGATATTTTCCCAGCCATTTTGGAGAAATGTTTACTTTACCATACTGACGCAGACGCCAATTTAGAATTGTATTTTTCGTTTGTTGTACATGGATATTTAAAAGTGTACGAAAATGTGTTAACCAAGGCACGGATGATAAATAATAACTAGATTGTTCTTAAATTTGCTATTATTCATTTCATACAGAGTTTCACTGAATTAAGGTCGAAGAATGTTTCGTGAATATTTTACAGGGCAAGAGGTTAACGCAGATGCCATTGACAATCATCGCTCTCTGAGATACGCTGTTTGCGTGCAAGAATCAGAATCCGAATCTGAAGAAGGTACGTACGTACGTATATATGCTAACATCAAAGCTGTTTGGCAAGTCCTTACCCTACGTAACCATGGTACATATTTTTATGTTTGTCTTTAACATCATTGGAGTTTACAAACCATATATGGTGAGAGCTGAACGCCAGCCGAATTACTATGATATTTATTAGTAACTTGGAACCGAAAGATACGTACTAGCATCACTGGGCGACTTAATGGAACTAGGGTTAGATTACTAACACAAATAGTTACCGGACGTTGTCAACTATATAAATAGCGTATGTATGAAATAGCTTTCTCCAATTCGAGTATTTGTGATTGCTGTGGAATAGAAGAAGAATCTACAACACTTCTTAACTAGATGTTCGGCTTATAAAATTAAGATAAAATAAGATAAGATGAGATGTTTATTGAGAACTTATTGCCAGCGAAATGACAGTCCCACACCGCCTCTACCCGTCTTCATTCGAACTGTCAAAGACGGTGTGGAACTGAGTCATAACAAAACAGATACATAAATGTACTAAAGTTATTACAGAAAAGAAACAATGGTGAAAGGGTAAACCTGTTATATTCATTAATCTTCATTGAGGTAACGGTCAGACTTCAGAAATCTATTTAATTTAACCTTATGCAAATTTTTGCGGAAAAGTTTCGAATTCATAGCATATAGCAGAGGTACACCTTCTATACGTGACGGTAAACTGTTCCAAACTGGAATCATTCTATGAAAATAGCTATATTTCGCGGTATCAGAATAACATTTCACTTGCTGAATCCTGGAATCATGCCTCCTTGTAAAACTAGTGTTAGACAAACTACGAAATCAAAACGATCAAACCCACAGTCACCATGAAAAAGCTTATAAAATAAAACCAAATCTTGCATTAATCTGCGAGAATAATATAAAGAAACTGAATAGGTTCATAACAGTGTCATCAAGATCTTAGTTTAAATATTCTAGTTTTCAGAGGCTGTTTAACGGGCTAGTCGTGTCTAAACACGTTGAGGTCTCGTTTGTTTGATATCTATTTATTTACTAGGGATGTGTCAGTTAATCTGCATCAATACGAATCAGCACTTTCAGTAATAATCAGCACTTTCAGTGAGTGTGAGTATCGGCATAAGCACTGCAAAAATGTTGCCGACTTTTTGCCTATACGTTTTGCACATAACATTGAGTTGGAATGCTATCGAGTTTACTTGACGTATTCTAGTGCGTCTCAGCACGGAAAATCTTGCGTATCTCTGTTGCGTTTGTGTTTGAAAAATTAATTGAAATGAGCTGTTGTCAAAAATTATAATCTTTTATGGTTGTTACAGTTTAAGTCTTCGCATTTATACTGACGTAATGTTGTACCCTATCTGTTCTGTAAACACCGTGTATAAAAATCGTGTTCAGTATGGGCGTCGGAATATTTTCAAAATAAAAATCGGTATCGGCTTTGGCAAAAACTGCTGTCGGCACATCCCTAGAGCTTCCTAAAGCAGTCTTTACTGTTTACATTGCGATTTAAGTCAGATTAAGGTAGAAATAGAAAAAATTGTTTTCATTTTCATGTAGTAACAACACTTATAGCAGAAAACTTGCGTTATGCTTTCAAAACAATGTGCTAACGTGGACTGGGGATCAGAACTTGAATTGAATCCAAATTTCGAACGGCATCGAAATGGTGAATGCGCTGCATCAGTGTATCTACAGAAGTTTCCTGCCAGGGATCGGACTCGGTCTCGGCAAGTCGCGGTATTTGGCATTTCTCGGTCTCGGCAAGTCTCGGTATTTCGCAGGTCTCGGTCTCGTTTTTTGAGTCTCGGTGGTTTGGAACCGAGACCAGAAGTCGGTAATTCAGCAAATGTATGATTTTATTGTTGAAGTAAGTGATGGCTGATGATTAACATTTTTCTGTGCATGTGAAATTATGAATTTTCATGGTGACAATAATTACGAGCAGATACAAAAACTATAGAAACACAAAAAAAAACTACGAAACTTGCATTGGAAATAATTTATTTTGAAAATTTTAATTTTTTTCGGTGATGACCAAAAATTGTCCAACACATAGGCTTTTCTTGTCGGGTTTAATCGAGACCGCCCATCCGTGCGTTCTGCAGGATTTAAGCTTTAAATCGCCACTTATTTTAATTGTGTAGGGTTAATACAAATCATGTTTTCGTAAACAGCATGTATGTTAGCATTGAATTTAATATATATTTTGTATGCTCATTGTATTTCTAAACGTAAGCTTTGATCTTTTCTCTTTTATGCTTTAGAAGAAATGGGTCAAGTTACTAGCGTTGAGTCGGCTTTTGTTCATCATACGCAGGATATTGTGGTAAGATTGTTTTGGTTTCAAGTTGTTTATATGTACATAAACGGCAGGGTCCAACATGCAAACCTTGACAATCGCCGAAAATAAACCATCGAAGGTAGATTTCGCTTCCGCGGATTATGAAAATCTAAAATACAGCAGATAAAGTGAATATATACCTATCTCCAACTGGGGTTATTTCACCAATAATATTGCAAAAAAAAAGAAAATTAAAATGAATTGTTCGGTCGTATGTATTTTTCATTTTCCGGGTTCGGGTCCGGTAAATTGTATTTCTGTTGCACCCTGATTAACGGTTATTTCCTACATACGTATTAGGAATATCAATGCTTTTGAACGAGGCGTATTTGAGCTTCATGTATTGACCGATGCTCGGACATACGTACTAACTTCTTTTTTAATCAGTCTAGTTAAACATTCCAAGCTTATAAAGCATCAACTCATGTTTTGACACAATTTCCAATCATGCTAATATGCAAATTACTATTCCTTCCGCCCAGAACTCTTCAGTATACACTGGAAATGGATTTTTTAACACTAATAATGAGTAAAATAATTTAAAACTCCTAATTTAGGGCTTAAGCAAATAAGATATGCAAATTTGTTATTAGCTAACCTTTCTTCACATTACTTGCACCCAGAAACATTTGGTATGGAATTTGATTGCTTGTAAACCTAATGATTGGTGAAATAATATAAAAACTAATTTAGGCTTAACCACTTCAAGAAATGAAAAGCAATTATAGGCTAACTTCCAGTTATCGGTTTTGGAAGTCTATAGGCAATTTATTCAGATTCCGTGTATCTAAAAACTTTAAGTACTGAAATTAAATTTGTTATAACTGTAATAAATATTGGAATAATGTAAAAATCCTAATTTAGGCTTAACCAAATATGCAAATAAGCCGGATTCTCACCCGGTGGACCAAGGGACAGACATCCACCTTTTGACTACCGGGTACAAAACTTCTGGAGCCGAGATTCTGATTGTGCCATGCTATATGGCAGGGTTCCAACAAGAAGCAATTTTGCCGGAACTGGAGCAAGAAATGAATTTCTTTACAGGAACCGGGACAAGAACTGGAATTTGAAATAATTACCATTACCGAATTACTGTTGGACTTCTTCTATATGGTCATGCAAAAACGAATGTTGTTGTTATATTATTAGGTAGAAAAAGTTGTTAAATTAGAACAAACTAAGCGTCTTGCAGCTGTGTTAATAAAGACATACTTATGTTGATTGTTATTATTTTATTCGGTTTGTGTATTCATCTTGGAATATTTTAGGTGTTTCATGGCGTAATGTTTTTTGTGTTTTAGTCGTAAAGAGCATAACGCTGTGATACTAGTATTTTATGCTTAATCTATTTCTCGTCATAGTTTGATTGTTCTTTAGAATGGTCATCGATGTGTTGTTGGTTCTACTACTTCATTAGGTGGCAACATTCGCATTACAGTGAATCCAGCAGATGAAGCAACCAGAAAATTGCCCACCGCTTGTGAACAAAACGGTCATAATACCTATGTTAGTGTCAGTGGACTAGTGGTCCTGATGTTTTTCATAGCGCCGTTGAGTTGTGATTAAGTTATCATAAATCGATGAAAAATTTAGTATGACAAGCAATGCTAGGCTTAAGTTGCTTTTTCGATAATACAATGTTCGTTTATACTGTATGACAACTTTGTTTTTAGGATGTAAACAAACCTTTTTTATATACTTTAAAGGAAATGCAATATTGAAAGAGTTTATACAGTTTATTTGTTACAGCAAAGTATAAAAACTGAAAAAATGCTCAAATATAGAAATAGCGCGGTAAATGGTACCTGTCATTGGCAGCGTGAAGATGTTGAAAACTGCGATATACGCTCAGACCCGATGTTGTCTAACGGCTGCAGCAGTGCGGTTTCTTGTCTTCCTGATCAGCAACAATCAAATTGCTCAAATGTGACTTATTTTGATTGCGATGGAAAACGGATTTCGAAACCGGAAACTGAATTACCATCGATTCGTGAAGGGTCTCCTCCTGTCAGAATTGATTTAATTGATCAGCTGAAAGGATTTTCGGCGGATGAGTATCAGAACGGACTTGAAAGGTTAGTAATATAGTCATGATACAACAGAGATTATCAGCGTGCGATCGCATATTAATATACTGAACTTTTTTACCGGAACAACCTGACATTAACCAGGTATATAATGCAAATATGAGCACTGTTGAAAGTAATTGAGTTGCGCAAAAGTATGTGTATACTGAATTAAATTTAATTTTTAGCTTGGATTTTTCATTCTATACCAGTTAGTGAAAAACTTAACAGTGTTACTCCCCCTGACAGGTAATTCCAGCAAGATGTTAATTATGTTACTTGTCAAAATGCTTTTACGGTACTATCCCAGAAAGATGTTAAATATATCTAATTGTCAGAAGTTGTTTACACCGGATACGAGTATCGGTATATGCCGTATATTAAATAGGAATCGGATATCCGGTCGCACACTGAATATAATAATGTATTTTCTAGGAGGACACTGCTATATATAATATAGTATAGGGTTGACACCGTTGGTAATAAGTTCTTTGGCAATAGAATTGTTCACAGAAATAAAGCTAGGGCGCCCGAAATTGGTAGTTATGGAGTTAATCACGTATAATGAGATCACTTGTCGCAAGCACATCGTACAATATTTACGAAATTTTTCTTTGGAACGCAAGAACGGTTGCATTTAGTTATGTCTTTGTTTGTTAGTAAATTTTAGAGTGCTGGACACACTATATACTCAGTCGCGAGTGCTCACTGTAAAAGAAGCACGTGCGTTGGTAATGCTTTTGGAGAGGAATGACGACCGATTACGATTGAAAATATTGACTACAATTAGTAATCTCGCATCGTTCACAACAAATCAAGTTAGTTATAATTTTTGTATTTAAATGATTACAGTATCACCAAGATATTTTATGTTTTTTTTCAGTTTTTGTCGTGTTTTGAAAATACAAACCAGTATTCACTGCACAAAACATGCCATAAATTGAGAAGTTTTAGTATTTGATGCGTAAAATATTTTCCATTTTGTTATAAATCGCTTTGAATTTGGTGAAGAGTTTAGTGAAAAATAACACTCGGCTGCTATGCGCAGTTTTTTGTGGTAGTGATTCGATTAAGTCGGGACCGGAGGGAATGTCCTGAGCGGAAGGAAGTTTTCACCAAAAAATTGCTGTTGTCTTACACAAAAATTCAAACTTGCCAGAGTCACACCTGGTTGCTGCGTTTTGGGGAAGGGGTTCTGCCGAGTAGTGATTCACATCCTCTACAAGCGTACCTTCATCACTACTCTTCTTTTACGTAACTCACTCTGCTATGCATCTGTGTCAAGTCATAAATTAACGTTAACGTGTTTCGTTAACAAAATAACACTATAATATTCAATTAGTGTGCTGTTAAGTTCTCTTTGCGCAACTCTAAATAACTTTCCTATAAAATATCAATTACTTTTCGTCGCATGTCGTTTATAGAATCCTGTATATTCTGAATGGTTTGTTGTGTTCATTCTATGTTTACATTATACTTTTAGAATTTAATTCGTCAAACTGGTGGGTTGGAACAATTGATACAACTTTTGCCTTCGGATACATCAGAAATAGACTCGAAAATGAACAGTTGTCATTTGATGATGCTCACACAGTGCATTGCTAATTTAGCAGTAAACGTTGTGAATCAAAAAATTTTACAAGTTAGTGCGTTCTTTTTGGCTTACGTGTTTGGTTGTTATTTGTAGGCACACTATTGGGTACATAATTTTGCTGTTTATTTGACGTGGTGTTCCTATTTGTTCAAAATAACATTTTCTCAGTATATAAAATGGAACTGGATTATATCGTGATTGCAACTAAAATTTGGTAACTGCATACGGATAATTTACAATGTAGCAACCTCATATTTTTCGAAAATTCCGCATGTATATACAAAACAACTTGAAAATAACGAAGCATTTTACTAAATATTTTGATTATTTAGCCTGAGTGTGGGCAACAATTGCAACACTACATACTTATATCGAAAATGCAGGAAAAAATCGGGTTATAACAGCAACAATAAAAAAGCGCAAAAATTTAAAGCTCTGGTTCCGATCCCGATCGGATTTCTAACCGAAATCTGGATTCCGTTTGCACCCCGTTATTTCATATTCACATTTCTGCTTAAGGCACATTATGACTCTGAAGTTTAGTGTTATTGATACATACGTGGCCGCTTAAGATACTTGTCACAATCATATACAATAAATTACACAGTTGGATAAGGAACCGACAACCAAAAATAGGGTCAACATTTTATTTATCAAATCAGTATTTTAAATCAGTGACATTGCGTCTGGCGTTATGTCTTAAGAATTAGTGTATTAACACTCCGTGTAGTTACTTCAAAGGCATCAATATTTTTCTTGCTAACTAGGTTTGAAGATAGTCATTAAAGTTTTTACGAAGGTCCATGGCCACTTAATTGGTCAAATTCTTAAATATCGTATTTTAGATTTTGTGAGAATAAAGGCATGCACTCATCAAAGATTTTTCACTTTAAGTAAGCGTTCTGCTTTTTGCGCGCAAAGATCGTGATGTAGTTATGCATATTTATTGACGACGAATTGGAAATGTACTGTGATTAGTTTTCTTCAACGATGATTGTTTGTTATTTCTGAAGTTTGTTTTAGAAGCAGTGTGTTCAAACTTTGTTGGGTTTAATGTTTTGGTCGGATGGAAGCGAACTGCTTAAGCTAACAACACTCAGAGCACTTGTCAATTTGACAGTCATTCCTGATGATATCGATATCCCTATGTTTTTAACGATACTTCCGCTCCTTTATTCCAGGTATGCCATCTTATATTCACATTTATGGAAGTAGATACTATACTTTCGTTAACGGATGAGGTTTGTTCACTGTTGGTATTGATCTCCTCCAGCTATGATCAATGTTTCAGTATCAACGTTTTTGTAAAAGATTCTAACACTCCCTTTGACTGAGCTAATTTCCGTTGATGTTAAACTCTGTGTTTTAGAATTTGGAAATCAACATCAACTGGGTGCATTACCTCGTTAAAGTTGCTTGTGAATCTTTCGTGCATTCCTGCAGCAGTGCCGCAACTGTTAGCTAGAAAGGTAATATGACAGAAAGTACTGGTTGTATACATTTATGTTCATCACAAACCATAAAAATTAAATAGCAATTTGTTATCAGGAGCATTCAGAAAAAGAACAGAAATGCAAAGTATGATTTTGGCATAAATTTTAAATAGGAACAGGGAAACTAATGAATCCAAACTACTGAATTAAGCTTTCAAATTTTGCGTTCTGCATATAATAGGTTTTTATTAGAACTCTTCATTAGTAGGCGACATTTTCCAATGGATGTTAATATCGTGCTAGCCTGACTACCGGTCGCTATTTGATCCCATGCTTCAAACATTTTTAGAAACATTCATATCTAAACTTAACATAGTATTATTCTTTTTGCGTGTTTTATCGTTTATATTCTTAAAAACTATCGCATGTGGTTGCGATAGTTTTTTAACGACGACCTGTTGCATCATCGAATTTGAAATTCTGTACAGTAACAGAAGCAGTAGTAATGTTTTTACAGCGATGTGATTGTGGTATCATTAAATCTGCCTTGTTCAGCTCTGTTATACAGAGCAGTTACTGCCGCCGTACTATCTGTGTAGATCCAAACGTCACTTGCCCGAACCGCAGTTTGTATCAACCCATCGAATTCTGTTTCATACGAAGATGTTTTCTCTCGTTACTACAGATGCACTTCCTTAGGTTTTATAACACTCAGTGGCTGAATCACAGGGTTGATCACCACCTGGCTATTCTGGAACTTCGCATTTTTCGAGTTCAATGTCATTCCGCAACTTTTCGGTAAGGCCCGCATTCTCGTTTCCAGCAATTATGTTGCTCTGAATCGCAGTTCCATTTGGGTGACGCTTCCCACATTGGTTCCCCCAAGACCAGTATTTACAATTTCGGCTTCCAGCTGTGCACCTTTTGTTCATTAATTACGACCTTTCTCGGATTATTGTCTTGTGGGCATAATGACTTCTCGTACGCTTAACTTAAGTGCATGACTCGTACGAGTCCTTTGTTCTAACCTCAATTCGAGGTAATCTCGATCAAAATTCTTACATGTTCGTTCACTTTCTTGCATATCTTCTTCATGTCTGCGTTAAATGATAACGTTCAAACATATGCGCGCCCCCGTCAGAAATTTTTCTGTAATAAAATGGTAAAGCAGTTGCATAATAAAAACTATTTGTAGAATTGATGTCTTGCGCCTATAACAATCAGTTTGTGATTCAGGATACTTCCCCTTAGAGCAACAAGTTTTACCGAGTGCATTTGAAAGAAAATTGAGGTGCAAAAACAAAACGCAAAACCAAGTTTCGGATATATGAGATAGAAAATATAACTTCGGATATCCGAATAAATATGCAAGGATTGCCGAATATCTGGATGTGAAAAAATATCCGATGCCACCACTAGACTATAGGATTTGATAATACCGGAATGAGTTTCTAAATTAAGCCGTTTCTTAATATTGAATAAATAAATGAACCGTTGATAATTTAAGGCGCCGCCTCATATACGATCGCTGTTTGATTGTGATGCATCTAATGAAGTATTGGTTCGTTCTCTAGCGTTATTCAATAATGTAGCCGGCACTGTCGATGCCCTTGGTAAGTTGGATTTGTATAATGAATATCCTTAATGAGGCAGTTAATCAATCACAGTGGTTGTCGAAATTATAATCTGAAATGATTGAGAGCAGCTCGAAATACGTTTTGTGAGCGATTGCGTGAAAGCAACAAGCAGTAGTGATGGGCATAGATTACTTTATTATATCCGGATATCATAAATTGAATTTTCCATTTCGGATATCCGAAAGTCGATTTTGCTTTTTATGTGTTTTCTGAACATTTAACTTGTTGCTCTAAGGTAAGTACCCTGACCCACAAGCTGATTGCTATGAGCGTAAAAAATATAATTCTAAACATAGTTTTTATTATGTAACTGCTTCAAAAGTGCTGGTTATTCGGTTTAAAAGGTTGCTTCTGACTAATACATACTTGCCATCTGAAATTGAGTTTATTTGGTTTGTTTCCAGTTCTATCGAATGTCACTCTTCCCTGAAACTATATATACATGAGCCATTTTACGTTCCAAGAAGAAAGAACCACATTAAAATATACTTACGCTAAATCGTACAAACATCAACCCATTTTACATTTAGTGGTGCCCCGTTTTCATCGCCGGATCCAGAAATTTCTTTCGGGGGTCAGGCTCGTAAATGTTTGAAACGCAATTTTTCAGCAGAATCCAAAATGTATTTTCAACAGTTCAGAAATCTTTATTTTTCATGCGTATTACTGTTTAATAGCGACACGCTGAGTTGAATTGCGTCATTTATTGTGTTCAATGACAGGTTTAGTGCACCTAATTTACTATTAATTTCACGACACAAAATGTAGAATTAAACTTTTTCTGTAACAACCAAATTTTTGAATCAATTTTGTGCTTTTTTGTAATTTTGAAAGAAACTTAGCAAGATGGGGTTATTTCTCCCGAACCCCACACTAAGCTGTTCATTATTCAGACAGCTAGAATCGCTGATAAAATACTTTTGACTGTTTTGGTGTGTGAAAAAAGTCGCTTGTGGGGGGGTTTGAATTAAAAGTCATGAGCTCATGGTTTCTGTGATATGGGAACTTCAAATGTGCCAGATTGCTAGATTTGCAAGCTAGCCTTTTACTAATTAGCATCATACTCACTTAGGCTTGGCGTATTATTAAATTAAGAGGATCAGAATTTAAACTGACGCCCAAATTGCAATCTCACGACGCGACTTGGTATGTAAGTATATTTTGTTGTATTTGACGGTGGTATTCGATGCAAATTTTTCACTGGGCTTATTTTGAGATGATTTAAGAATACACAGTCATTATTCCGACAAATATCAAGCTAAACTGAAGTTTTTTGATTTTGGCATGATTTAAGAATTCAAAATTTTAAATCTTCATTGAATTATGCGGGAATATGGTTCAGTATTTTAACTTAGGTTTGAATGCAGAATTTTTTCGTCAACTTCAGCTACTTTAATGGTGAAACAATGATATCATTTCGGATATTCGGTGGTGATCCGGGTACACGTGTCTTCGGATATATAATTTATTAGTCAGTGCCCAAGAATCTGTTTTAATATTTTAATTTTAGGTATGAAGCTTTCTGATCTCAACGATGAAGAGGGATTCGCAGGAACTGAATCATTGTATTGTATTTTGTTTGACATTGATGATGGTGTTTGTTCTCATTTGAACCATCTTGTTTCGCATGATGACGAGGAAGTTGCGCAAAAAGCAGCTCGAGCTCTTAGATATATGTCGAATATATATGACCAGAGCAATCACCGCCATCCCTAAGATGGAAAACGATCGTGTTAACGCGGGTGGGCTTAGAACGAATGTGGTAGTCTTTGAAAAACTTAAAAAGAACAAAACTAGGCCCACGTGTATCCGTTGGGCCATCACATTGTTACTCTTGTGGATGACCAGAGACCTTAATCTATCAAATAATGCTACCCTTCAATGGACTCTATCTCATAGATTGTTGAGTTAGAGTTAGAGCTCGGAAGTATTCTTTCTTCGCGGCACTGTCACGAGTTGCCAGGGTTGTTTTTTCCGGAAAACATATGACCGAAAAAATGAATCTTTTCGGAAAAAATGGAAAAAATTCATTCTTTGTCTGAGTGAAGTGTTCGCGTTAGTATTCCGTTGTACACTCAAAGATAATAGTATAACTCAATAGAAAATAAAATCAAGACGGTTTGCTAAGAAGTTCATTTTCATTAAAAGCAAGAAATTAAAGATAGTCAGCACGGCCCATGTTACTTTAAGGGGCGTAAAGAATTTTGATGTGTCTATAAAAGAGGGGGTTTAGATTCTCGATTACAATTTTTTGCTTAGGCTTAGGCTAAGGAACACATTTTTGCAAGGCTTAAGCTTTGGAATACGTTTAATCTACTGTTACGCCCGTAAAAGTAACATTTGCCGCCAGCACATTACCATTACAGGAGTGTTGGCAGCCGAAATTCTGACCATTTCGGTTATTCCGCCCCTAGCGGGCGTTGGCCAAAAAATGATTGGATTTATATTTGACCTCGTGACCTCACCTAATCATTCCACGCTCAAATTTGAATATTTGCAAAATTGGATTTTTAAGGCTACATTGTCCAAAACCAAATTTTTTTGTCGAAAAGTATGGCAAATTATATTATATCATTTGGCGCAGTTTGCACAGCTGAGTCGAGTTGTGTTAAGTTTTATGCAATCAAAAGTACGCTAGCCGAGTTGTCAAATAACTGATTCGGCGTGCTGCCAGCGATCGTGGCTATGGGCTAAATTATTTATGTCACACTTGTTTTTGTAAGTATATATTAAATCCCAAGCAGACACTTTTGGGTTTCCTCTGACATCAAAGCCTCTCACTTGCTGAAACCTCGCAAGCAAAACGAGGTTGAAGCTAGACTTATTTTTGCGTTAAATCAAACGTAAAAACAAGCTTTCAATTTTGGGCGCCGTAATTTTGGCCCACCATCGACAGAAATAGGTGCGCGAGCCGAACGAAATGCAGATGTTGTTTAATATTAAATCTCTTAGCAAAGCTTCAATTGAGAAATCCAGTTATACATTCATATGCTGCAATTCACACTCTTCGGACATATAATGTGTCCTGATGAACATATACACACGGTTACTGTTAATTTGTTGCATGTAGATTAGTTACATGTCATCTAAGTAACGTTATTTTATATCATTTTTAGCTGCAAATTATACTTAAAGAATCGTTTAATATTTTTCCATTTTTTGCACCCCCTTGGAAAAAACGGAAAAAATGAAAACCAATTTTTTCCGATTGTTTTTTCCGACCAATAACCTGCGAATTGCTTCAAAATCGTATGTTTGTTTGGTACATTTATGTACAATTGATAATGTGTGTCGCTGTGCGTTATAACCAAGTAAATAGCATGGCTTAATTTTTGCAGTGTGTTTAAGTACTCATTTTATCTACGTGTGCTTTAATATACAATGTGTGTCAAGCTAGTTTGTGTGCAAAATATGTCTGACCGGTTTTTGGAGACAACCGCAAATTTTGTTTTATCCTCCGCAAATTTTGTTTTACCCCAGACTTCGGGCAAATTTTGTTTTTATTGTCAGAATTCTGGCAAATTTTATTTTAGTAACAGAATTCTGAAAAGGTATGTTGTAAAACCACAACATATCGTAGCATTTGTTTGGGGAATTCGTATGTCGCAGGTTTCTAAGTACCCTATTTAAACCGCAGAAAAATTTTGGGATAGGCTCTATATGGTGTTTCTTTTTATGTAACCATTATATTATTCTAAGATTAATCGGTCAGAATTTTCTGTGGTTATCTATCTCTTCTCTTTTGCATTATTTGCAACGTTCGTGTTTTTGTACTGTTTATGGGGGTCTGCCACTGTATATATGTAAGGCGAAAGTTTCTTGATGTGTAAAGCTTTACATGCACTTTAATTGGTATTGTTTGCAGCTGCTTGTTTGGATATGGTATCGTTGCATGCTTTGATGCTACTATGCAGGTATTGTAACCTTTAATAAATTCAGCGTGTTTGTAATTTTCCGGTAGCGGATACATCTTGACAATGAGCTTAATAATAAATATACTTACGTGGCGCGCAATATACTAGGTACTATAGGCAGCAGGTGGCGTTGAATTGATACTGAAACCTGGTGGTACTGGTTCAAAAGGCGGCAACGAGCGTTCAATGAATAGCGAAACTTGATGGTACTGGGTCAAATGGCAGTAAGTATAGGGCTTTACTGTCAAGGGTGTCTCCACGGGGATGATCGGGACCGTGCTCACCCCCCAAATTTGGCTGGTGCCCCGTTAATAGATCGGTCTTAAGTCTTCAATTGCATTAGCAGTATCCCCAAATATAATTTTCTGCGGACGCCTCTGACTGTGAGGTCGTTATTCTGCAACAAGCATTGACTCCGTTTGTCGCTGCAATCTCTGGATTCAACTGTGCCAGATACACCTGAGTCCCGATGATTTGTATTGTAGGCAGCATGCAGCCACATATCCGGTTCCGGTAAATCTGCGTTTGCTCATGCGAATGTTGCGCTTCGAATTTTTGCTATTTTTCGCATTTAATTCACTGTGTTGAATTTCACATCGCAACTGGTATTAAGTGCTTAAAGGACCTATTACGAGTAACTGGCTATAGGTACCACACAGTTAAGAATAGTGTTTCAGATTGAATCGCACCACGAAGTAGCGTAAATAATGAATAAACAGTCAGGTAGTTGCTGGCAACAAGAGCGGCCCATAGGCTATTTTTTCTGTCCATCGCTTACTCGTTTATGTGACGTCATAGAACGTGAACCATACCGTTCATCTTGCGTTCATTCATTGCTCTACGCTTGTCGAGTATTCACTCGAAGCTCTTCCTGCAGTTCAGTAGTTCAAATTCGACCTCGTTCGGCAAACATTCAACAATTACGATTGTTCCATACACACAACTATTTAACGTTTATCGAACGAATCGGAAAAGCTACATTGTCAAAATTACAATTACAACAAGAATTAGCGGAGAATGGTAAGTCATGTTCATGTATTATTTACACGTCAAAATTTACTATACACAACTGAATATTAGTGTTTGTGAAGTAAATTGAATGGCCAGTACCACAGGCTACGATACTAGCAAACTACAGGAACTGGGCGTTTCGAACTATTGTTCAGGACACAACAAATGTAAAAAATATGGCGTATTATGAAACTCACCAGTCACCATATAGTAGTTTGGAATTTGCTCGGCTGCGCGCACAGAAAAATACGGCTGTAGTTTCCAACATTAAAACATCAAAATGCCGGGCGGAATACGTGTACTATCACTGCTTAAAATTATAACTAGATTTATTTATTTCAGCTGAAGAATACGGTCTTACTCATGACTGCAATCCGAAGCCAAGGCTATTTGACTATGTTCAAATGATGGCTGGAGCAACATTAAGTTCCGTTGAATTTCTAGTCACTCAAACGCTACGAATTAGAAAAATCGTTACTAAAAGCGATTCAGTAGTTCTATCTGTGGTTACGAAACTGCTCGATGCTGTTTGTGATCAAAATAAATGTCAAAATGGCACGTCTACAGATTCAGGTTAGTCACCAATTGACAGTTTTGGGGTATCAGGTTCCGACAAAAATATGCAACAGTTAGTTTGACAGTTTCATGCGACCCGCGGGCACCGTCCGATAACGCGAGCAGGGAAAGAAATTTTGGACGTGGTTATCATGAAGTTTAACTATATTAGCCGATACATTGTTTTGTTTATACAATAATTGCTTTGATGAACAGCAAATCATAGCATATTATTATTGCTGGTCTCATTTTAGATCATTTCCATATGAAAACCAAGTTATTGTTATCGCCAGTTGCTATCAACTGGTATGGCGGTTGGCATCATGCTCGAGCTAATTCGGCTGCTGGATTTTGTTACGTTAACGATTGCGTATTAGCGATTCTTGCCCTTCTCGATTCTGATGCACATTTCAAACGAGTTTTGTACCTGGATTTTGGTAAGTTGTGATTAAAATTAATTTTGTCAATCCCGATTAACGGTGACGCTCTTGTTTCGGTACGGGCAAAATCACAAGAGAAGTATGTGTCGAAAATACAATTAGAATTTTGGTACAGTCAAGAAATTAATACCAATCAACCTCAACCTTTTACGGCTAGAGAAGCTGAGAAATACTCCAAATAGTTAAATAAATATTCTGTCAAAGCTATAAATTGCTATCTTTTCGCTCGATTTTGAATTCGATTGTTTGGGAAAACTCTTTAGCGTTTGTATTTACTCATATCAGGTTTTGAGTATTATTGCTTGATTCTAATTTTAACAAATGGGTTTTCATGACAAGATACTTAATAGAAAAAGTGGATTATGCGCAATAGTAGCACATTCGTTCGGCCAATCAGTAGCTATTTTCCGGCGTCTTTGAGCCCAACGACGCCTTGCTACCAACTGCACCAAGAGTACGACTGCAAGTGCGGCCGTTCGTTGAACCATTACTCGCCGCTTCACTCAGTGTAGGCCTCCCCAAAGGTCTGTTTCGATCCCAAGAAGCAATAGAGTTCATTTTCAAACTTTGTTATGTTAAATCCACAAAATTTTAGGCTATTTGCACTAGCGTTAAAAGCAGGGTAAATTGATCGAATACATCGATACGAACATTGTTTCATTAGGACTAACGTTTTCCGATATATAATAATATAAAAACCATATTAATAGCGAATCGCATACAATCACATGATGTTTGAAGCTCTGTGCGCAAATAATTGGCTGAAACACAGGTCATGTAAAACAAGCTTTTCTGAAAAAATTAATGATTCTTGCGAAAAAATCATTTTGAGTGGAGCAATACATTGCTAGCTTCGGTTTCAGATGACTATTGAACCTGCGACAGTGTAATTATTCCTCCTGTACCAACATTTTATACTTCGAAGAAAAGTTAAACTTGAGCTAATAAAAAACTTAGAAACGACTTCAATAATTAACATTTCGGTACCAGAACTAAGCCAGAGAGTGCATTGGTGTTAGCGTCTTTCCAATCCAGTAACTGAAAATGTTTTAACTATTGCAATGGTATCTATTGTCTCCAAAAGGTGGTGGAAAGGCTAAACATCGGTTATACTTAACAGGCTTGCCCTCTTACGGTTAACGTGATTTCGCTGGGTTTTAAAAGTGTCAGATTTTCATTTTCTACCCGGGTTGCCTTAACCTTTATAATAAAATTTCTGGCTATACGCCTGCTTCTAACTTTGATACAATTACCTACGCTTATTTTGACTTCACTATAATAAATTGTAGTGCATAGCGAAAATTATCATCTTAGAGATAGCTAGCGGTGGCCGTATGTTTGGCTTTCAATCAAATAACTTGTTTGTTAGCAGTTTCACTACTTTATGCATGTAAACTTTAAACAGAAGAATAATGTTTATTTTTTTAAACAAAATGAAAATGAACAATCGGAACGTTTTGGTTTTTGCTAACAAATCTTCGGAATGCTTGTGTGCAAAAAGTAGAGGTAAAAATGGTTATTAATTTATATGCTCACCGCAAAAATGGTTTAAATATTGTCATACTTTGATATAATATATTTGTTTTTACGCTTTGTTGACATTAAACTATGTATTTCGTATTATTTGGATTCGCCTTGTAATGTTGAGGGTAAAAGTTAAATATTTAGCAGTATGAAAGATTTTGTTTTATTTTCAGATGCTCATCACTGCGATGCAGTTCAAGATGCATTCGAATACACTGACAAAGTAATGGTTGTATCGTTTCATTTGCATGAACCTGGGTTTTATCCTGGATCCGGCCGGATTGAAGAAGTTGGATCTGGCAAAGGCAAAGGTTTCACAGTGAATGTTCCGCTAAGGTTAGCAACTTTTACCGTCGTTTTTCTAGCAGGTTTCCAAGCAAAGAAGCATTAAAAATGTTTTACTCTTGTGCACTGGGTCTTCCGATTTGGGGACAGAGGTACTGTGGGACTTATAAACTGGGACGTTTAAGCTTTTAAGCTCAGTTTTGGGATTAGGCGTATGCTTAGATTTTAACTTAGGTTTAGTCTTTGGTTTACGGTTATGCTTAGTAGGCAAGCTCCTATAGTTTTCATGGGCGGCTTGTTCTTTTGATATTTCAGTAGCGTAAAACTTACCAGCATGTACCTATCTCAGTTGACCGGGTGTATACCAAAAAATTATTAAATGAAACTTCAACGTTGAAATATACAGAGTTATGGAGTGGTTCACTTTTCCCTGGATTTTTTAATCATTTTTCGTTGAAAAATACACTAAATCGCAAGCATTTTAACGTTACATGTTTGTCTTCAGGCGAGGCTTAATTGACTCACAATGGATTAGTTTATGTGATCGCATTTTGCCCTCTGTTCGGTCTCGGTTTTCTCCTGATGTTTTGGTCGTGCAGTGCGGTGCTGATTGTATGTCACAGGATCCAACTAGAGCGTTTAATTTGACTCAAGCGGCATTGTGTCATACATTATCGATATTACGGGTAAGAGTTGTGCTAATATCACCGTACGGCGCCGCGCATCATGTCAAAAATAATTTTTGTGAGCTGCTCGGTGTCGCATACCGCCACACTGTCATCTAGAATTTACTTTGTGCCACGCATCGCCAATCATAAGATTATGGTTACCAGTAAGGGCGTTGCCAATTTGCCGTAGATATAGTTATTGTACGTTGTGGGGGTTAATCTCGTAAAACAAAATCGACCACTGTTTTTTATCTGAAATTTGTTAACGACAGGCACTGTACAAATTTAAAGTTATGCTATCGTCAGAATGACATATTGCTATAATTTATTATCTCGGATCTGTTGCCCATTAGTAGCATTCACATTCAGCGTTTAATCAAACATTTCAAATCAACACAATTTATACACTTTAATGACCCGAATTGGAGGAGTACTGATATTTATTTCGCGTTTCCAGAGGCTACCCCCTCGCTATTCGGATACGGACTGTTATTTGTTTTTCAATCTAGCTCCAGTTATTTGGACCACACACTTTGAACTTATGCCAGCTATCTTCTAAAGGTTAGGCGCATTACGATAGGAATATACTTTTAAGACATGAATATCATACAAAAGATATAAATATAACGTTATACTTTTTGAGTAATGAATAAAATTCTTGTACTTGAGTAAATTTTTTCCTGCGATCTATTTATGGTAATTGACAATACTTATTCGGATCACCACAGTAATGTAGAATTCTTACCATAAAACACATCCATCGCACCATGCGCTATAATATACAAAAAATTTTTAATTTGCGATAATTTCCAGCTGGCTTCAGATTCACAGGCCCAATTTGATGAATGCTGTCATTGTTTACATCCGGGAATTTGCAGGTACGAAATCGGTGGCAAAATTCACAGTTATTGACTGATTTTCTGTAAATTCCTTACTTAATTTATACATTTCTTATTAGTTTTTTTTCAGAATTGGAACGTTCCAATGCTAATTTTGGGTGGCGGTGGTTATCGTAAACAAACCACGGCAAAGTGTTGGACGGCGTTAACAGCAACTATTGTTGGGGATGAAGCCTTAAGTTCTGATTCTGAAGTTCCAGAGCATCCGTTTTTTCTACTTTACGGACCAGATTATACAATGGGCATTGATCGATCTCAGTTTCCAAACGAAAATACAGAACAATATTTGAATTCAGTGGTTAATACTTGCATGCGCAACCTGGATCAGTATGTTTGTTCATTTTAGGTCAAGTTTTAGAACCACGGTGTTTAAAATATATGGTTAATGCACGAAACTTGATAAAAGATGTAATTTTTAAAAAAATGCGAAGACTTCGCCCACAAATAAGTGTTTCGAATTTTTAAGGAAGATAATTTTTATCAAAATCCTCGTGGAGCGTTTTCAAAACTCTTTGTGTACTGTCGCAAATGGCGTATTTCGATATGGTAATTTTTTACTATTCTAAAACAATTTAATTTAAAAACTGTGAAATGCGTCACGATAGAGTCGAGATTTTCAATTTTATATAGTGCTGACACTATGATTTGAGATAGAGCATAACAACAGGTTTATATTCGGTTAGTCAAGTAGAGTAGCACGGAAACAGAGGCATCTGTGTCTTCGTTCGCATTTAATCAAATGCTGAACAGTTTCGTATTTTCCCGTTTTAAATTTTAGCGGTATTGAATACAAAAACATTGCAATACAGAAACGCAACAAAGCTTCGTTCACTTGTTCAGATTCAGATGGCTGAATGTTGGGTCATGTCAACTCTATTAGTGTCTGCCGACTAATCCTAGACACACGCCCTTGTGGATGTGTTCGTTCAACACTGAGCGCTGTGCTACGGTCTCCGATGTTAATTTCAATCAATGAACGAAAAAATGGTGAATTTTCAAGGGGTTTTATTGATAGTTGGTTTAGTTTTCTCGGTATGATTTGGTAAATTAATTTTGCCAAGAATTGTTGATAATTTTGTAGTCAAAAGTATACATACTGTAGTGACCCGAATAAGACGGGAGGGTCTGATATTTTTGGCCTCCTCAGAAGGAACCACCCTGTAGCTCGGTTACGGACTGTTATTTATTTTTAACCCGCCATCAGCCGCCCTTCGTTACCGATATATATGGCCGGTATTGCAAGTATCCGTTGAATTAAACGTTTTTTGTCTTGTATCAAAACCTTGAGCGATGATATACTTAGGAATGTAGTTTCAAAACTCAAGTGTGTTTTAAAGTTTCGAACTCAACTTTATTTGTTCTTGGAGTCATTCATGCGCTACAAGTAGGGGTAATTGATATTTATGGACTCTAATTAGAGTTTAGGGACTCTATCTGCTTTACGGACTCTTATTAAGGATATGGAGTCCTATTGATTGGGACTCAAAATGGGCCCCCCTCTTATTATCCCTTATTCGGGTCACTACAGTACACATCTTACATGGCAAAAATGTACTTAGCAGCTCATGTTGCGTTTTTGCCTGACCTTATTTTCAAGGGGTACCTACCAGGGTGCAGCCGGAGGTCTGGCTGCAGCAGAAATTCGGCCTCCGGTTCCGGTAGAAATTTTGCCGGAGGTTCCGGTAATTTCGGGAGTAAAATTTTGCATAATTTTGCAAAACTTATCTGTTTTGGTGAAAATTGATGTCCGCTTCCGTTGAGTTTCGTAATGGCAGAAAGATAACATCTTTGAGGCTTGTATACTTCAATATCACGTTTTGATTTCCGTTATTTTAATCAATACAGGGGCGGCGCCTTCTGAACCACCCGCAATTTCAAGGAACGTAAGCGGGATAGGGAGTTTTTGGCTCGAAATCCTGCATTAAGCGGTTCCCATAGAGCGCCAAAAACAGTCACAAAGTTGCTTAATGAGTAGCTTTTCTAATAGAGTTGCATAATGGTGAGTTTGGGGGATGACCGCTCACCATCCTTCTTAGGCCGGCCTATGTATAGATTAAAGGCAGAGTGTTTTTTCAGGACTTCAATAGAGTGAGCTTAAGGGGTAGACTAATTTCTTTTGCTTATGCTTTAAGATTAAGAATATGCTTAAACTACTGTTACCTCCCTGATCAATGCATGGGCCAAAGTGCCCATAGCACACTATTCTGTAAATGAGGGGACTTTTTTCGTTTGCGCAATTAAACACTAGGGGAAACTAACAGGAACGTTTAAAGTGTCAGCTAACCACCTTTTTGAAAGCACGACAAAACAGTCATTTACTGTGGAGAACGTACTTAATCAAGAAAACCATTATTGCGAATTTTATGATTCTAATCTTTACGCTGCTTTGATTTTATTTGTTTGCTAATAAGCTTGTTATCGATGGTTAAATACAACATATGTTATAGTATGCAAATCACGAACATCCATTTATTACTTGCAAATTCCCGCATGGATTTATTTCCGTAGATTAAAATCCCAGTTCAAATCAGTCATTAAAAAATCAATTGTCCAATACCACGCAAAGATAGTCAGAGGGCCCAACCTTGACTAAAATAATTTGACTCCCTGGAAGTTTTGAATAGTAGACTACCAATAATGTGTGCCCACGGTAGGTAAAAAGATACCGGATCCGGAAGTGAACAAATTTAAGGCTGATTTTGTTATTTAATTCCAATGAGTATCTGTCAAGGCGCTATCGAAAACTGGATACCGGGCTTCGTTTCGATTATTTCTTTCATTAATTGAAACGTCGAAAATTTCTCAACGGCTTCCAGCTCACTGAATAACACAAATTTAAAAAATGCTAAAAATTTCGGTGCCAAAACAGTCACAACCTCACTAGCACGTCATTATGTGTTGTATGTTTCGTGCGCATACAGTTTGCGCGGTGTAGCACACATGAGTAACTTCGAAATATAGGCTGACATTTTATTTTGTTTTACTTTTTGATCTCGTGTTCAATTCTTTACGAAAGCTTGTAACTGTTTTTGCAATAGCAAGAAGCACATTATAACAACACTATACAACTACGCGCTGACAACAAATATTGGTTTGAGGCTGACACGTTGCTTGACCTGGGCATTGTTGTTGTACGTTGCATTGACCAATTGGAATTTGTCGTGGAGCACAGCCTCCGCCTCCTGTAAAACACAATAACTTATCACTAAAAGCTTAATATTCGTTTTGGAGCATTTCAACAGCAGTCCTGCGGCTGTTCAATTATATTCTTTTTACTCCCAACTTTGTAAAATTGACAAAATTCGTAGTTTTAGGCGTTGTCAATTGCTGTTTTCATCAGTTAAACGCCGACAATTGCGTGTATGCATTTGTCGGCGAAATGGTGTTTTCCGGGGCAATCACTCGTTTTAAACCGCAGGCCCTTTTCTCCAACAAATTTTTAGGTTCAATTTTGTACTGAGAATAATTGATGGAAAATTTTCATTCTAGGTAGCTAAGGAGAAAATTGCTATGAGACCAGATATTGGGAAAAAATTGTAAAATTTGTACGCTGGAAATTTTTTTTTACAACAAACGGTCTTCAATCCGTATGGAAACGTAGTTAGCCTACAGCTTTACGATTAAGTTGTCTTTGCAAGGATTGGCTTTCCACCTATTACTACTGCGCTATTTTGGACATACATAGGTTTTACAATTATAAAAATACTCAAAGATAACTATATATACGGGAAAAAGCAGTAAACTTACGTGGATCATGGACACACACTTGAAGTTGAGCGTTAAACCGCGTACCAGTTGGGCATGGTCTTCTAATCCATTGTCCGCAATATTGCATTTTCTCTCTGAAAGGTTTCAGTGTTGTAAAAACCAAAACCTTTGCACTGTTTCCTGCAGCATACTGCGCCGTACAAATCGAAAGAATTTACGCTTACGTTTAAGAGAACATAAACGCAGTTTAGTATTAACAACTGTGCATACATAATGTCTATTATTTTTACATTTTGGCAACCATTGAATACTCGACCTAGAAATTTGAGAGCATTTTGCAATGGCCAAGATTGTTCGAAGTTTGATAGCAGTTGTGCTAAATTTAGTTTGAATAATGAGACGTAGCGTATGCGAATTAATTGGTCGTTGGTGGTATTGTCATTTTGAAATATTGATTTTAGCATTAATGCTTTACGTTAGATGTGTTTAATATTGTATAGTGGAGTTACATTTGTTTAAGATGGTTTGTCTAAAATAATGCTTGCGGTACACATACTCAGTGGTGGATTTAAAAGTTTCTGTTAAGAATTTAGCAATATATAGTTAAACAAACTTCGCAAACGAAGTAACCGAGGCGCCAACGTAATTTGCATTGGCACAAAAGAAAGTAAATTAGCAAGGCAGCGACCTTACCATTTTTTCATAAAAAATTTTAGTAGAAAACCTGCCGCATTTCTTTGGATCTGTTGCTGCACTTACCCGGTTAGTTTTGGAACACATTGCATGTACCCGTTCCCTGCCGGTTTCAGTTGTTCCAACATCCAACTACACAAACCACAGTTTGAGCCGCCGTTGCATCCGGATGTTGCTTAAAATTTATACGTAAGAGTTATGACAGAAATTGGCCATTATTTGTTACGCGTGGTCGCAAACCACGGCGCACGAGTAAACGTTCACAATTTATACAAAAGTTACTTTTCTGTTGAAAGTATGTATATATAATTTTTACAGTTTAGTTTTAAATCTTTTAGGTATACTTGACCGGTGCTATATAGAGCCTTTCGTTGTCGATGTTTTTTTAACGTGCGGCGCCGGGCGACACTTCGCGACAATTATATATGGCAGACATTTTTATTAATGTTTTGTTTTATAAATTCTACTCAAAACTTGTAGCTTAGGCAGCACGGCTTTTCCAACGAAATTTTTCAATTGCGGTGATGGGTGTAACTAAGTGTTCAAAACTCATCGACTCATCACCAATTTTTAAGCAGGTCGTTTGTGATCGATACACTTTTATATGCTTCATGCTTAGATGGGCGGTGTCAAATGATATACAATATATGTGATAAATAAAATACAAATATATCTGTACAGTATTAAATGTTTTGTTCGTGCTGAAGCTAAATAGTACGTCACTGTTTACCTTGAGGACAAGGTCGCGGGACCACAGGTTGCGGACACTGTGGTTGCTCTGGCTTGCATACAGGTTGGCACGGCGGTTGAACACAACTAGGTTGCGCTGCAACAGGAGCTGCCTGAAATATATAAACAAATTTATCATTTTTTATCGAAAATGTACGCTTTCATATGAATTCTTCGAAAACTTGTTTACAGGCACTATTTTCAATCTACTATTACACCTATTTTCAAACAGTTAGCATCTAAAATATTAAAAATATGTATATATGCAATCACAGCTATCATGGAATACCTCGACTGGGCGGATCAATTAAAATTTCGCCCATTCAACTAAAGCGAGAATAAACGATGCTAGTGTTTAAATATCACTCATATCTGCAGAACAAAATCACTACAAGGCCGTGAGAGCCCTCGAGTATTTATAGCGTCACGTAAAGATCTTTACACCCAAGCTTTGACAGAAGATGCCTCACATATCAACCCTCCGTACATCACCGGGACGCACCGTACAGCCCAGGACGATGCCGGACTATTCGGAACTACACCGAAAGACATTAAAGCAATACGTTTAAGCCTAAGTTTACAAAAACTTACAACCGGTTGAATTGGAACACATTGTGCTGGATACGAAGCGCAATAAGCTTGTTGCATTCGACGAACATTGCCGACATATCGACACATTCTTGACTCTGGCGAAAACCATTTGCCATCTTTGCATTGCATTTTTGTCCACACTCCTATTGTTTGCCTGCAATTAAAAAAACCTGATACAGATTAAGTTATAAATTAGCCCGCAGACGTAGACTTCTGCACAGTTCAAATTGGAGCTGGGTGGAAAACTTCAATACAAATTGATCGATTTGCTTTAATTTCATAAATCAAAATATCCATTTTGGTGTATAGCAATTGCACCATACTAAAATGATGCAGATTCTCGCCTCTCTAGCCAGAAAATTAACGACAACATTAAACAGTTTGTTTTAAGAAACTATTTTTAGCCCCTTCTATAAATCACACCACTCCCGCTCCTAACGATTTGTGGGTGCGAGCCTGTGCAAACTGCTCAAATACCGAATAAACAGTTTTGGATGCTAATAAAATGCAAATTCGCGATAAAGCATTGCCGTTTCGCTTACCAGGGCCACAGTTTTTCATTGGTTGTAGGGCTCATACACATATAAAAGAACTTAGGTTGGTCACCAGCGACCGGAAATTTGTTGACGTTACAAATTTCCCCTTCGAATGCGTCATTAGACCAGCGCGCGGCTGTGGAAGCTTGATTTTCGAATTGGAAATCTGCTGAACCGCTTAGACCTGAAAGCAGAATTTTATAAAGAGGTGGATATGTTCTGTAAAGTTTCTATTGGGGTCTGTTTTGTTGCAAAGTGAAACTGTCTGTAAACCATGTGCAAAAAATTCATGGTCGAGTTGATACCTGAAACCGCCCTGGTCTGGCTACGCCTTGATTTCAGATACGCAATTTACAAAACGAAAAAACGTCTGAATCAAAATTACAACCAGCGCTTCTGAAAAGTCCCTTGCTGGAAACCGAAAAAGAAAGTTTGCGAAAAACGTTATTAAGTATGTATTAAGTTTATATATTCGACACAGTTTAAGCACATAGCCGGGTGAAATAGTGTTAAATGTGCCTTGGTTGAACAGTTCGTATGCTGCGGTGGAAATAGTTGATTTTTACGTTCTGGCAACGATTTGATTTTGCGCCGAAACAGTATGGTTTAACCATAACTCGCAAGCTTATAAGCTCAAAAATGCAAAAAAATTAGGTATATCCGACCATTTTTAGGCAAACGTTGGCGGAAGTATATTCCTAAAAGATCTTTTGAAAATTCGAGCAAACAAACCAATTTTAATTATTCCACGAATTAGCTGACATAAACAGTGGCGCAGCAAAGATGACATTTCGGATGGGTATGCGTGTATGTAAAAGAAAATGTTTTTCACCATTAGGATCCATCAGGAGATTCAAAGCCTGTTAAAATAACTTTTTTGTTGTTTCTGCAAAAATTTAAGCAGGAGATATATATTCTCTACCCATCCTCTTGTATACGGTTATAAATATAAATGTTTATATGTTTTCTACTGCTTTTAGCTGTCCATCTGTTTCGAAGCCAAAATTGTACCATTAATAATTTCGGACAGAGCTGTTTGGACAAAACCGCTGGACAAGATTGAACACGCCAAATACAACAACATGGTGAAATAAAAATAAATAACGAAATTTTACTGAAGATAGTTTATTTTTTAAGTATTATCTGCATAAGTTCAAAATAAAACATTATAAATTTAAAACAGGCGAAGGAAGTGTTTACGAAATCAAATCTATATGAATAAGGAACTAAATTTACAACTTACTGCGGTGCATGGTGGCTTTTAAAAGCATGTCTGTTCACCCTCAAGAAATTATTTTACCCACCAGAAAGTATTTGATCCCGCTTGTGGATATGCGGAACGTGCTCGCCAATTTTGAAAAGTTTCAGCCTGCTGTAGCTTCACTGGACCGTTCGAGGATAGGTATGAATATACAAGCAATTTTGACTGAAATTTTGGTCACCGCGACTCCACTCGGTAGATAAAGAACAAGGAACGGAAAACATATGAATCGCTCAGAATAATGTTGCAAGAAAATGCAAAATTTTTTAGGCACTACAACAAAATTAAAACTAATTTAGGCTTATAGGGCAGTCACTTGTAACATAAGCCTAGGATTTATGTTTTGTGGGCCGGTTAGGGTTATGATCACTGTGATTGTCTCCTCGTTGTGTTCCTTGTACACAAGCCATATTTTTCACTATGCTATAGTTTTTTAAATTTGTTAAAACAATTGAAAAAGAAATATATCTTGAAACGATATGTTTGAATTACTAAACTACCAAAACTCTTGTTTGGGTGATGCTAAAACGCACAAAATGAATGCTTTTTCACGTTTGTCAAACGTTAATTTTATTTTTGGCAAAATGCGAAACGCATTTTGTATTTTTGACACGATTCCTAAAAATTCAATATTAACAAAAATTTTCCGATATTTAAGCATTTAACGATAGTTACAATACAAAAACACTTTCATATACCAAGCTGAGAAACGTCCAACTTTCTTGATATTGCAAAAGCAAGAATTAGCATAACATTTGGCAACGGATCACAGATGGAAATAAAATCAAATTATTGGAAGATATCGAAATCTGACTATGCTAAAACTTTCAAGCACACCGTTGAATAGACGAATAGTTAATATCATATTAGTGACTTTTTAAAATAGAACAATAGCAATTGTTTTAAATGCAGTCACGAGTCAATTGACTTTAAAACCCAAAAATGCACGTCGCAACAATTCACTTTGAAGTCAATTTGTGTTCGTCAAATCTTACACAGCGAAAAATGTTTATTAAAAATTAAAACAAATCCACTATTTCTGTGAGATATTTATCAAAATTTTGATATTTTATTCAACCCTGAAATGATAGAAATTTCTATAAATAGTAAAAAGAAGTCAATAACAAGGAAGACTTTAAAATTTATTCCTACTCCAAGCATAGTATCACTTGTTCAACTGTGACTGCACAAAAACGTCCCAAAATTGAGATAGCGCTGGATAGGGGATCAAAAATGGTGTTTTAAATTTTAGCAAAAAAACATTTAAATTGTAAAGTGATATCTCTTGTCAATGCTTAGAAATTTAGTTATTTTTACTGAAGCGGCTTAATTGCAAAGCACTTAATCCGAAAACAATTATCATTCTATATTTGTAAATAATATCGCTAAGAGTTGTCTAATAAGGCGCATACGGGCGCCGGCTTTGTGTATTTGTATTATACATTAATATTGCCGGCTATAAAACTTAGCAAGAACAACAAATTTTGATTCTCAGTATTTTTTCGATATTCGAAGTTTGTTTTGAAATATTAAAAACTGTTTTGTGTTTAGATTTGAATTTGGCGAAGATTTGTGTGACTGCACTTTTATATCAATTGTTTATCACTTTTGAGGAACCAGTCGGTTTTCCGTTGGGTTCAAACACAGAAAAGTTCAAGCACAAAATAGCGGTGGCAGGCCGATATTAAAAATTTTCAAAAAATTCAATGCTCATAGTAAAACGGAGAAGATCCAGGGATCCAGAGTCCAGTGGAGCAAAGATGAATCCGGCTTAAAAGTTTACTGTAACGCTTGCACTAAGGCGCAGAATATTTACTGAAGTTTACTCGACGCCTCTTAGGTATGTGTAAACCGCGTCGAATTTTTTTTAATTTTGGCTGGCCGAGTCGGACGCATCAAATCCATATATCTCCCCTAAACATACCTAAATATTCCGTTTTCAACAATAATCTCAAAGTATAGTTTCAAGAACTAATGATAAGCTACCTGCTTTATCATATTTGCGGCCCATGTAAAGATCAGGCGTGGAAAGTTATTCTGCGGGACTGCAATAGAGTAAGATCAAGCTTTAGACAATTTTTCTTCTTGTTTTAGGTTAGGCTAAGGCTTAGGAATATGCGTCTTTTTACTCTTGGTCTTAGGCTTAGGCTTAGGCTTACGAATATGCTTATAATACTGTTCCGCCCCTGTTCTTTAGGTCGGCCATGTTTGCAATAAACGATCATTGCGCTGTATACCGGTGCATAAAATCATTCTGTAGAAATGATTACAGGATTTTAAATAGTTCTGTGCCGTGCATATTGGTACTTTTAGATTCGTGAGCCTAAAGCCTAGTCAGTCCTAAATGTAAAAGCTAGTCTAAAACTCTACCAGTGTTGCAAGACGCTGTTCCGCCGCCGCCCTGTTCTTTACATTGGCCCAATAGTCCAGAATTATTCAACAGACTGCAAATGTCACAAAATATATAAACTGACAGAAGTTATTTGTATCGGTTTTTAATATAAAGACTCTATTCAATTTCAAGGAACGTTTTTATCCACGAAAAATATACTTTATTGCGACATATTTATCACTTACCAATTACATATATATTTATCGCTCAAACTACACAATGTATTTACCTTCAACATTGGTCTTAATTTGCGTAGTCCCTCATGCAGTAACGTTTAATTTTAACGGTAAGAATGAATTACAGTATCATTATAAATTTTGAACACGGAATGATCAAAGTATGATCGCGAAGATGCTAATAATGCGAAACAAATCCAAGTTGAATAATTTTTGCGGCAAACACGATCTTAGGTGTGGCAACCGAAAATACTTCATAAACTGTCGGCTGGCAGAGCAACATATATTAGATGCTGTAAAAAAGCATCAAGACATCACATGTTTAGTTTTCTGGTTGCAGGCATTATAACCAGGCTTCGGTAAAAATTTGCCTCCGGATCTTATTATAGTAATTTTTTTACCAGTGGGTCCAACAAGTTGTTAGCCAGCTTTGCAACAATTGTCGCTATGACAGGTATATATTATGGGAACTTTTTGCATGCGACAGCGGGTCCTAAATGTTATGGAGAGTACACGGGAAAATTACATGTTTCACAAGTGGTCCAACCTTTTCACGAGTAGGAGAAATTATCCTTTAAATGGGCAGATGCATGCTTTTCCGTAGGCTGCCATGCCAGGAAAACTTGTATATTTTCGATATGCCTATACTAACGTTCAGTAAATGTAGCTTGATTTTAATGACTATATTTTCAAATGTGTAGGTGAACAACTATCCCTAGTTGGTGATAATGTTTTTATTAATTTAGAACAAACAAATGAGGAAGTTTGAATGTTATACCACAAAACGCTTATTTGAGCTGTTCTACATGTGCGTTTGTTTGTGATGCGCACTGCGCCGCTGCTGCAGTTTGCTTGTTTATAAACCCAATATTAAACAAGAAATATGTGCTAAAATGCAAATGGCAATATAATTGCAGATATCGCCGACATCAGTCATTTACAGTTTGAATTCAAAGAAACACCACAACAACAACAACGCTGGACAAACGATGCGTTTGAAGGTGACATATGCAACGTTAACAAGTTTCCAGTTGCTGGCGAACAACCATCAATATTTTATATGTGCAAAACGCCAACATTCAACAAGTCCGAATGGCCATGGTAAAAATTTGTTTGTATAAGCAGAAGCAAGATTTATGCAGTCAGCAAAGAAATTTTTGTACCAAAGAATTTGTTCAATTTTGTCAAAAATATTTTGTCTACGTAGTGCGAATACGTCTGTATATAAGATCACTGACTTTTATTGTACTCTTAGTTGTGGCAAGGAATTTGACCAAATCACTCGTGAACTTGATACGTTTTGGTCATATTTTGTACCAATAGCATGCGCCCATACCATGTGTAAACCACTATTTTGTTTTCAAACTCCACAGAATATACAACAGATAGTTTTTTGCTAAAGCAATATTCAATTCGGCAGCTCTAACTTCCGCCCATTTCTCTACCATAAACTATTGAAAAAAATTGAGTACCTGTTGATATCTGCAGCCAAACTAAAAATACGTTTCTGAAATGTCCAACAACGCTGTAGATGCAGCAATACGGTTGTACTAAACCGAAATTTTTGAAATAGCAGACATAAGTCCAACACTTAATAGCCACACAGTTTGTATTGCAGTAGTTATTTTGAGTTTAAGTGTTGAAACTGTACCGTTTGATATTTTACACCAAAAAATAGCTCTATATTGTCATGATATGCATTGTGTAAGTTAAAATTTTCCAACAATATCTTATATCTTCTTTTACAACGCCAATAAAACGCAAATTGGGCCATTTTCCCTCATTTTTGGATTTGATGTGAGTTTTGAATTTTAAGACATTTTGCTTATTTCGAACAACCCGGAATAATATTAACCCTTTCTCATATGAATATTTTCAATTTCACATAAGATGTAATTTCAAGGTGAGATTCGAACCCCAGTCTCACGGGTGGAAGGCGGTTACGATGACCACTGAGCTATAGGAGCTTTACGCTCGAGCACGAGAGGGCTCTCACGTCTTGTGGAGATTTAACACTGCGCATATATGTTATAAATGTTAAACAGTGCTCACAGTGTGTGTATTGCTTGTACATTATTGTATTTGGTTGCTCATAGTATATTCTGTGAGCGAAAGGGTTAAGAAAAAGTACAACACTCCCGAATTAAAACTGTCTGTTATTTGCTGACTGCCAAAAGTAATGCTATTCGCAAAATTCTAGGACTAGGTTTGTACTCAACCAGAATACAATGCATGATTACGCCTGTTTTTTGTTATATCAACCTTGTGCTACAACAAATTGCAGGACAACAATTGGTGTTTGGACCAAAATGCGATGCAAGTTTGGTAAATGGTTTTCGCCTGAGTCGCGTATGTGTAGACATGTTAGCAGTGTACGACGTATGCAACAATCGTACTGCGCGACGTATCCAACGCAGTGTCAACCAATCCAGGCTGTAGTAAGCAGAGCAAGCTATAGTGCATTATTTACAAAAATTTAAGTTTTTAGAAACAACGTTTAAAAGTAGACCATAAGAGAAATTGGCGTTGGTTTTCCTTGTTTTCATCAAAACATATTTTCGATCGTCACGTGTATGAAATTCTTTCGGTTTAAGAAAGTTTCCATAATACAAATAAAGTGTATGCTTCGTAACCCGTCATACTTTTACATCAATGTAGATAAGGCGCTGGACTTGGGTGCCGAGGTTGTCAGTTCAATTATTTGCCTTACCTAATCCGATTGTACGAAATTTGGGTTCATTTACGCTTTTATATTGAAAATTTCATTTAAAGTAAACTTTAATTGTTTGCGACTTCAAAACTTAAAACGGATTTTGTCTGAAAGAAAAGATCGGACCAATTTGTAAACATAACATAGTTTAAGAAACGTCCGTTTTCCCTTAGCTTGTAAACAGAATATGTTTAGGCTTTCTATAATTTTTTGTTCAGTGTTTTGCTCACTTTACGGTTTGTTGTTACTCAGGAAATAGGCTTAGGATAAGGTTTGAAATTATGACTATTTCTGAAAGACTTATTTTCCAAATCTGGGTGCACGGAAAACGTTGCATACTATCACGCCCCTAAAAACCGGAGTCAATAATGAAACCTGAGTTAGAAATACTGCCTCAGAAGTGTAATGCTTTACAAATAATTTGCAGGCAAGAAAGTAAAACTTTAATCATTTCCTCTGTGTTTTTGTCGTAATTTTGTCAAAAACAAAGGTCACAGTTTCTGCTAGTAATTGTAACTTATAGAAACCCCTTCTGAAATTCAGTTAAAAAACGACAGATAAAATGGTGTTGCGGTGTGTTATTTTTCGTGCCTTCTAATGAGCTTCAATCTCAATGATTATCTACCTAATGGATTTTGGGATCCTAAACTGTCTAATTAAAACGTTTAAAGTCACTGTTAGCAATTCATTAGATTTTGATTAGGAATATTTCAAGGAATTCCATTCCTGCTCTTTAGGAAGGACCGTATATTTGTGTTTTATTCGCATGAAATTAAACACAAAAATTAACTGAGCCTACTCTTTGCACAAGGGGTGTGAGTTTCACGGTATTTAACAACTCTACAGGGCTCATGTTGCTGTTCGAAGAACTTCAACATACCTACGAATATAGCTTGCAGGAAGGATGTCATGCAATTATTTACTCTCCATAGCACTTTTTCTACTTTAAATCTGACTAACACTTTAGGTTGATGTTCAACTATCAAACTGTGTCTACTGGGAACCTCAAGGTCTGCTCAAAAGTAGGATTAATCAAATTCAAAAATGAGCTCTGTTTTGAATTTTACGTTTCACTAGTTCGAACTATTACGAATATAGGCACAGTTCTTGCACTACTGTTTATACATTCAGGCAATTCCGGTCGCAACCTCATCATGTGATCAATCGCCTTGCCCTGCAGCACCTCAGCCAGCGTGTCCTCAGCCACCTTGTCCATCACAACCCACATGCCCTCAGCCTCCGTGCCAACCGATATGCCAACCAGAACAACCAGAATGCCCGAAACCTGTTATTCCAAGACCATGCCCACAAGGTTAGTCTTTATGGTAGTTATCAATTTTTGAGCAAAGCAATTTTTTGTAACCAAGTTTTGTCGCCGCTAATAAAGAGAACATGATTTACAAAAACCTAATTGATTTTGCTTTGAAAAAGCATGCAAATCACTGTTCAAAGAGGCAATGCATTTAATGTGAGCTTAGAAATGGTCGTGAAATCTGAATATCACCTACAGGTGCGGTTAATGGGCGCAGTCAGCAGGAGACATCGCGAAACAGCCTTCGACAAAAATAGAAAATGTGGTTTTCGTTTGAAAAAGTTGTGTGGTCGCACGCAAATCGGTCAAATTATGGTTTATGCTGCTACGATGCCCATTGAACACGTGCGCAACTAAAATTTAGTTAATGCTTAAATATCAGGTATTTTAGCATCATCTGGTTGCGGAGGTTCGAATTGTGGTCTGTGTAGTTGGATGCTTGAGCAACTGAAGCCTTCCGGTAATGGATACATGCAGTGTGTTCCAAAATTAACCGGGTAATTAAAACAAAATTATTTTGAATTAATGGCAAAATATTTTAAATTAATTTTGACTGATATAAATCAAGATGCTCTGAACATAGTATATAGGGCTATTGTAGCGAAATGTACATGTTGAATTCGTGTTGTAACCTTTGTAATATTTTTAACCTTTTGGCTAGAAAATATATTTTGTGTTAAGATGAACCATTTTCATCGCAAAATTTTCATCACGGCAATGCGGATGGGGAGCTATTTATCTTTTCCAGGATATGCATCTGTTTTTACCACCATCACCAAACTTTTTACGATCAAGTAGATGACGGTTTGAACTTCTTTTAGTGAAGACGGCAGCCAATGAATGCTTATTAATGGCTTCCAGTTGTATTCTAGAGAGAAAATGCAATATTGTGGACAGTGGATTAAGCGTCCTTGTCCTTCTGGAACCAGGTTTAACGCTCAGCTTCAAGTTTGTGTTCATGATCCACGTGAGTTTGTCTAAAAACCATTTTCATTAATGTGTTAACTTTTAAAAATTTTTGCACCGAATTGAGTCAGTAACGTATTGTTAACATAAAATTGATAAACTTTAGTGAAATGTAGGACCACAACGATTTTAAGATTAAATATCATATTTTCCAAAGAAGGTTTTCAAATGATAACAGATATATTTTGCAAACGCACCTTCATTCTAAAAGTCAAAAACTTTTTCTAATAATTCAAAACATTTCTAAAGCAAATAATTACGTACAGTTCTAACGTTTTAGTGTGATTCTCTGCGACATTAGCAATTGTGTGTGTTTAATATTGTAGTCTACTTGTTTAGTTTGGGAAGTGAAGTAATAGCTGTAGCCTTGATTATCAAATTGCAGAAAACTAATAGCAATCCATTAAGATTACTATGCATATGAACTTTTGGATGTTTTTGCTAATGCATATGTAAAAAAGTTCAAAATTTTCATTGGTTTAAATTTTTTTCGGTTTTAATTCCCATTTTGTTCTAAAATTTTATTGCACTCAGTGGAAAGAACGCAACAAAGTTTACATCATTTAAAAACCTACATTTTTTATTATTTTTAATATTCAAACATTCACGTCAAGGTAATATTAATATTAAAAAATTTAAAATTACCATTTATTGTTTTCGCTATACGTTTTAATTTTGTTTCAGGAGGCGGCTGCGCCCAGCCTCAAATTCCCATTGGACCGTGCAATATTCGACAACAGTGCCCTGGACAAGCAACGTGTCAACCTCAAGCCAATGTTTGTTGCCAAAATGTTGTGATGTATTAAAAACTGCAATTTACGATTGAAAGCTTGTGAAATATTGGTTTGATTTTTTATTTTGTATTTATGTTTTAAAAACTCTAGTGCGCAAACATTCTGATTGTTGTTGCTTTTACAATTTGCATATTGTAACCTTTTTGTTCAACCAGTAGCAGCCTCGTGTACTCAGTCGTGAGGTTCATATAAATTGATCTGGAACTAAAAAATCTTAAGCTTGTTTATAACATTCGTCAGAATGTCGTTTGCTCAGAATATTTGTTGGTTTTTTCACAAGGATTAAACAAAAATTAATTTTGTTAAATTTTGTCATATTCATGTGAATGTTCTACTTATATTAATTAACATGGTTATGACTTTTTATTATAGTTGTAAGCTTGAACTGATCGAACTATAATAGTGATTAGCCGCGCGAATGGACTCCCCCGGAGTTTGGTTAGGACTTTTCGAACCCATAGCTCTATATTACCCGCGAGCATGGATGTCGCCAGAGTATTGGTTTAGAGTACTGTAATGACCTCAATAAGATTGGGGGGACTGATATTTATTTGGCCTCTCCAGAGGGTACCCCCTTGTTATTCGGTTACGGACTGTTATTTATTTTGAACCCACTCTGCGCCACCGTTCCTTACTGATATATATCCGGTATTGCAACTATCAGTTGAATTAAACGGTTTTTGCATTGCTTCAAAAACTTGAACGATAATGCAAGGTTATACTTAGGAATGTACGTTCAAAATTTAAGTAAGCTTTAAAGTTTCAAACTCAAATTATTTGGTCCTGGCGTAATTTATGCGCTACAATTAGGGATAATTGATATTTATGAACTCTAATTACGGTTTAGGGACTCTATCCGCTTAGGGACTCTTATTTGGGATACGGACTCCTATTGATTTCGACTCAAAATGGGGACGACCCTCTTATTACCCCCCCTCTTATTCGGGTCAATACAGTACGCAAATAGAAATTTTTGACCAAAATCTGTCATAAACCGATAGTGTGTTATTAGAAACATTTTACTCTAAATCACATGTATAAAAAATACTTAGGAAGCCCGATGGAGGCGCATATATAGGTGCTGTTTTGCGAGAACCTACCGGTACACACTCCCTAAGGTACGAGATTAAGTGGTTGCTTTAATATTGAATTTAACGAGATTTATATAATTGCGTATAAATGACTGCTCATAGACACATATGTCTCTCTAATGTTTTGTTGTTGCTGAATATTTGCTTGTATTTTATTGTAATTATTTTTTAAATTAAAGTTCCATAACGCTATTTTTATTCATGGATATGGACGACACTATGATAAAAAGTTAATTACAAACAGCGCGGCGAGTATGAAACTATATTTCATAACTCGATATTCGTGTCCTGCATGAATATATATTTTTATTTTATCTAAGACCCATATCCAGGTTTGAAATACCTTGCAACGCATGCATCAATAATGCTTATTATCCTAACAACCGATTTCACGTATTGTGAAAATTTTGGCATATTCTGTGTCAGGGGCGGTCACAAATGTATGTCCGGTAAGACGACTAACTAATAACCAAAACACTTGAACAGTTTAATTTTCATTATGGAAACACTTGGAGGAGGAGGTAATGATTTATTTGGCCATAATTGAAATCGTTAAAGCATTTGTCTTTTCGAGAAAAAGCTTTTATATCTTATTCAGCAGGTACGATATCTTTGTGTTCTTCACGTTGTATTTTGAATTGTATAATAGCTGCTACAGTTAACCATAAGTTTAAAAGACAGAATGGAAAAGTATGAAATGTCGTTTTTTACTTCAAGATAATATATATAGCTGACCGGAATCGAAAACAAAATGCATAACGGCCATATATAATATTGATATGAAATAATACAACCTCCAATATATCATGCGTACACCAGGTAAAACTGTTGAGGGGGCAGTGTAATTGCACACAGAAGATCTGTGGTTTCAGTGTGCAGGATACTGAACAGTGAACAAATTTCGCCTTTATTTTTTTAAATTGGTAAAATAAAATATTTGAATATATACATGTTATAAAATTGGCTGTATTTCGAACCTCACAATTCAATGTTTTGAAAGTTTACAAGACCTATCAGCAAATGGTGATGGGTGCTGCTCACATTTGATAACACGGGACTAGATAATACTGTGCGATATATCATTTAAGTGCCCAAACTGACGGAAATGAATCAAAAGAATTGGTATGCTACTTGTACCGTATACCTGTTTAGAAAATTTTTTCAGTTTGTGTGTTTATTTATGACATTATATTTGAATCTATGTTATGAAAGACGTGATTATAAAGTTTTATTTACAAATTTGGGAAAATAATATAAAACAGAAATATAAAATTTCAAAATCGTTATGTATACATTTTTGTAGCATATCAACACTCAGGTTTTTCCCTTAAAGTTCAGGTATTAAAGATTATATATATCGCTTACTTAAAATCTGTTTTCGTAATATCAAATGAGTGTAGCACCTACCACCAATTGGCGATTTTTCTTGTAAAATTTCAACCAATAATTTGTGTTCGAAATGCAGCGCGTTTTTCGTATTTTATTTCGCCAACTTTTGTAGAAATTTTGACATTGCAAGAGCTCATCAGTTTGAAAAGCTTTTGTAATCCGATGACAAGTGTATACACAATTGAGAATATAATATGCACTGTGCTAAACGTATCCCTGGGAAATAAATCTCGCTGATAAAAGTACACTTAATTTTCAAAGATTTGCATAGAAAATCTAATATACTGTACTGATCCGAATGGGGTTTCGATTTTGAGTCCCAATCCATGGAGTTCGTATTCCATATAATAGTTCAAAAGCGATACAATTTCTAAATCCTAATTAGGATCCATAAATTTCAATTATCCCTAACTGTAGTGCGTAACTAACACCAGGAACCAGTAAAGTTGAGTTCGAAACTTGGGCCGAAACTTGAAAGCATATATAAGCTTTAAAAGTACCTACATTCCTCACAAGGTTTCTTGCAAGGCAACCAAACGTTTAATTCAATGGATGGTTGCAATACCATAAATATTTCAGTAACGAAGAGTGGCGGAGGGCGGATTAAAATCAGGTGCAAAGCGAACTAATAGCCAAATCCGATAAATTTAGTTTTGTTAAGGGCCATAAAAACATTGCCCGACTGAAAAAGTTTCAACCTCGCTTGCATGCCATCTGGACTCTTTTGATGGCCGTCCTGATTTTTTTTGCAACCAACGGTTGCCTAAAACTAGTTCGATTTTAAAAAATTTTGTTACCTATTTGAGCTTATCATGATACCTCGTGAATCTCTACAGCCCAATTCCTGGCTACAACTGGTCATGAGAAGCTCATATCTTTGAAAATGTAACAACAGAACCAAACTATTGTTTGCGAACGCTTATGGGATGGGGTGGTAGCCTAAAATACCCCATTGCGTAACGCTGCGTACTTACGGCTTACGTATACACGCTTTTGTTTTCACATCCATCCACCGTTGTACTGCAGTAAAATTGACTGATAAAACTCTCACTTTGTGTTATTATTAATTAAAAAAATTTTGTACAGTGGATAACAAATAAAGGTAAAATACAATCTCTTTGTTGACACTACTTCATTTAAGAGTTTGGATCGAATTTTACTACGAGCGTTTTTTATGTCTAAAACTAAACTTCAGGCGAAAATTGTGATTTTTTTGTTTTGTCACTCTAATTACTACAAACTATATAATATTTGCATTGCAGTCTTTATATGATTTCAAATTTTTATTCATGGTAGATGGTGGACCGAACCTGAATGTTCGCTAAAATTTTCGCAGGAAAGGCGTCGTCGGTTACAGGTTAAATTATAAAATCCCGTTTGGTCTTTTTCGATCACAATGATTATTTTAAAAGAATCTGTAATTTTTCTAAATCCAATATTTTGTACCAGATCTATCTGCATCAATTTTTAATAAAAAAATTAATTCAGAAACACGACAGTTTGTTTTCGGTTCACTAAGTTTCAATTTCACGGAATACAGTTCAATTTCACTTCCATACTAAACTTGGTTTGAGCTTTCGTTTTTTCGTCAGCTTGAACTGTATTTGCCTTAAGGTCGCATACTGAAGGTGTAAATGTGATATACACCCAACAAACTCCAAAAATCGACGATTACAGGGCACAGGGAGCAAAAAAATTTTCTTAAGCGTTAATCGTTTTTAAAAATCTTTTAAAGTATGTGCCCAATGCCGAAATACAATCATTGTTTATGATCCTAGTTTAAACATTATTGTCTAAGCCTTTATACATAAGCCTGACCCTGAACCTAAGCTTAACTTTATATGTGCGGAATAGTGTATAAAAACGCAAATCATAGGTTATAACAGAGTTTTAGGCGGTTTGATCATAATATATCATTATTGAACTGCACAATCACCGTGTTTGTTCGCCGTTTGCCGTAATTAATGAACGCCTGAGATTTATTACTTAACTAAAATGTCTTTTTTGCACTAATAATTTTTGACAAATTCATCATAAACGATTTGGATTTGGTCAGTTGCACAACTGATTTAAAATTAAAAAATTTTTCACACTGTTTCAGCCTTAAAACTTTGGCGGATAAAGTGAAATGATGTATTCAACAGTGAATATTGAACACTTGTTAGAGGTTAGGTTTTAAAAACTCAAGTTTATATTAATACTATTCAAAAATTATAGATGTTAGGTTCTTAAGTGTTCTTAGACAGTGATCCGTATATTGGTCATGGAAAAGAACATTTTTTGTGGCAGACATAGTAGGTTTTGGTGAGAAATTTTTTAGTTGAAATGGAAGCATCAAAATGAACATATTTAAGACATTTTATGCGCTTCTTTTTCCAACGAAAAAATCAATGGCGGAACGTTTTTCTTTGAGACTGCAATAGAGTAAAGCTTAAGCTTTATCCTATCTTTTTTGCTTATGCATAAGCTTAGGTATAAGCTTGTTCATACACCATAAGCTTAAGTTACGGCTTAGGAATATGCTAATACTACTTCTACGTCCCTGCTCTATGCATGGGGCACATTTTTCAGACCTTTTTCAAAGTTCGAAGTAGGCTTGACTGGCAAATAACATTTTAGTTAAATTTTTCTTTCATTTTTGCAAAAATAAAAGCTTCTGGACACTTGATGTGAAGATATATCTCCGTCAACGGCAACACATAGCCAAGGAGATGTAGGTGTCAAGCAGTAATATTGATTTTTCTCCAGGAGATATAGGTATTATCTTTTTTCAGTGTTTAAACCAGGTTTAAATTAGAAAAAGTAAAAAGTCAATGGAAACGTTTCATTTCATCTAATATTCGATTTTTAAAATACAACTTTTTGTTGAATCGTTTGGTTTTAAGCTGTAGTCTTGACTCAATTACAGTGTAAAAATTGAGGAGTCAAATTGACTCTCTAGGAAACAGGCTTTTCCTGACTACACAAACGGAGTCAAATTTGACTCCGCCAGAGTCAACAGTGAATCGAATTCGACTCTTGCGGAGTTTTATTTGACTCACTTTGTGTAGTCAGGAAAAGCCTATTTTCGAGAGAGTCAATTTGACTCCCCATTTTTTACAGTGTTGGATTTGCCCCCACACTTCACAATGTTTTTCCATAGTTGTCATATTTGAAATCAAATTTTACAACTGATTTGCTTTTTCAATGTTAAATTTATATCTGAAGTCGAACAGCGCCGGAAATAGGAACATTTGCTGTTAAACCGTACCATATAATAAACCAGGTCCGTAGCTAGACAGGCTTGCTTCGGCATGCAAGGAGAGAACATATTTTAAAATAGAACTAAAAAATTTTTCTAAAGGCCCAAAAGTTTTCTAAAAAAGGCTGAACCTCGTGCCTCACTGTAGCTACGGCCTAGTATAAAGTTGAAAATCGAAAGGTGTTTTAGCGATAAAATGACCTAATACTAGGGTTTTAACCAAAATGAATATCGAACTGTTCATTGTTGTCGCAAGCGTTTGGTATTTATACATTCAGTCAATAGTAAGTTGCTGTTAATTCGCGTGCCATAGGATGCTGTGTATAAATGGTGGTGCAATATGAGCGTCCATTTGTATGTATACTTCACAACAACTGTGCAGTCCCATACGACTAAGCTATTCAACAGATTCACAGTAACCAGCGCTTTTTGATCAGCCGTTATGTTTGAAGTCAGTGTGGTGTGCGGACAGTTAGCACAACACAATATATTACCAGAACATATAAGAAGTCCCCCATTCGTTCAGTTTCCTTACTGGTTTCTCTGTGGGCTCAAAATGGAAGCAAGTTTGCCAGAAAAGAATGGGAATAAGGGGTTAGTAAAAATAACACAAATTCAGTTCTTACGAATTATACTGTATATATACGCTATTTTTGCATAAAATGGAATACTTCAATGAAATCGTTATCCATTTCCTTTGTATTTACTAACCGTTCATATCCTGCATATTGAACTCAATAATGCAGTTTAAGCATGTACATATGCTGAAAGTCAAACGATTAATGCTAGTTTTAAACCGCTGACACTTGATAATTATTCCTGCTGTTCAGGCATTAACGAGATCAGGGAAGATCACAGGGGCCGTAGCTGGATAGCTGAATGTCTTTGCGGGACTAAACCAATCATGCACACATTACAAACATTTCAAGGTCCCCTTCCCCGAAAAATTCACTGGATGTCAATGAGCGAAATATATATGTATTAATAAATGAAATGATATGAATCTTGTATTGGGTGGCATTGATTGAGTTGGTGTTTAAACTTAATTTCAGTTACTTTTTGGCCTAAAAATTAATTTCTTAGCAGTTTTGAGCCCATTTTTGCTAAGTGAAAATTTTATAACATGTTATATATGCAGAACGCTGATAGAAATGTATAAAACAGCAAATTTAAACTTTACGGTTCCAGGAATTCAATCTTAGGAACACATCTATATGATTTGCATGTTGCTGTTCACGCATAATCATTGAACGTTCGGAGTTAAGACCAATAGTGTAAAGAGAAAATTTGACGGCACTATCACAAATTCGATGAATCATTTGACGTTGAGGATTGAAGTTTCAACCGTTTAGTTGGTTCAAAAAATTCACGATAGGCGCCAACACAACAGACAGCTGAGAATACGACTCCAGGTTAAACCTCTCATTAGTGCCGATACAGATTTTTCATAAACAATGGGGTGATATGCTAAACACTGAGTGTAACAGTGTTTACGGTTGTTTAATTTCAGGCAGCATTTGTTGCAACCACAACTCAAAACTTAAATACAACAACTCGTGACACGCGAAACTTCGACTTAACATCACCACACGATTCGCCTTCAGAATCGAATTCGACCAATGTTGAGCGTTCGCTTCAAAGTATATCATCAGATACAACAGCTGCTTCCAGCAAACAAACGTCAGGTTTTCAAATTAGCCTATTTTCGGATACGAATTTATGGCCTGGCGGAATAATACCATTCTATATTGATCGTGGGCGATTTCAAGCACCGGATATCAAAACAATATATCAAGCGTTTGCGTTGCTGGAACAACAAACTTGTATCAGATTTATTCCAGTTCAACCGGCGGTTCATCCGTTTTATTTAGTGTTCACAAATGGTACTGCTTGTTCCGCGCTTGTCGGACGTCGAACTTACACCAGACAGCAAACAGTTACAATGCCACAATGGTGTTTTAAATATCGAAATGTCGTTCATGAATTAATACACGCAGTCGGATTTGGACACGAGCAGTGTAGGTGAGAGTTTTCTATATAGTCGAGTGTGTGTGCTCTTTGAATTGTATATTTTTTGCACGAACTGGCAGATGGAATTAAATATTAAGAGAATTTGGGGCGAAACTATTTAACCCTATCAAATAATTTCAGGAACAATCAGGGTACAACTAAAGATGTTCCGGCTGAAAGTGAAATTTTCGTCGAACATTCCGAAAACTGTTTGATAGTATGAAATTAAATGTATTAAATTTTTTAAAATTTATCTGGTTCAATGATTACATTTTGGGACATTTTTAAAAATTTCACCGCCTGCAGATATCAAACAAAAACGTAAGGAGAGAATAATATTCAAACCACATCATTTAGTTTTTTTAAAATTTATTTCTTGCTCTCATTCCAAGAATCGTATTCATAAATGCATATATAGGATCGATCACCATAGGTTTTCAAACTGACAAACTCTTAGTTAAGGACTTCGAACTGGGTACAGGAGTGGGGCAAATCAAATGCGAAAAATTTGCACCATTTCGAACCTCACCACTCACTGGTTAGAAAACTATAAGATTTAACATAGGTCCTGCTATGGTTCGCGGTTTTAACCTAGAGTCTATGAGGTCATAAAAACTCAGATTCCCGAAATAAAATCAGAGAACTTTGACATACTGTATACGGTTTTACGTTGCGCAATCAAAAACTGGGATTCGTATATTGTCATAGTTTTCCAGAAACTTTTTAAAATATATATTCGTTCATTATGTTAGCATTTTTATCCCGGTAGCATGATGCAAGCGTTCGTTTAACGATTAAACATAGGATATAGCTTTTGAAACAAATTGAACACTACACCCATGCTCAGGGGCTTACGGCAGCGACTCGAAAAGAGGGTGTATTTTTGGTCCCAATGAATAGGAGTCTGCAGCACTAATTAGACTTCATTAGTGGATAGAGTCAATAAGTCATAATTAAATAGAGCCCGTTGGAGGAACCATAGCAGACAATGATGAAATATGTAACAGACACTCTGACAACCCGCATAACTTATTTAATCGGGAAAGAAATTAACGGCCATGGCAATCAACAAAAATGCTGAGAAGCAAGGCAGTTCTGCGCAAAGCAAAAAATATAAAATAGTAGCTGGTGTTGGTCCAACTAACATGGGCTGAATTAAAAATAAGCAACAGTTCGTAGCCGAATAAAAGGTAGAGTGGAATATCGTCTGAAGTGGCAAAATAAATTTCAGTCCACTTTCTATTGGTCACTACAGTATGCAAAACAAGGTTGTAAACAGGGGATATATCTCCCTACCAAAAGTTTTGATTGACAAGAAAAAAAGTACATATATAACAGCGTTTATAAACATAACAGGTGGGATTTGTTAGTACAACAAACAAGATTATATTTAGCCTTCGGAGACGAAATCTTGGCTAAACCTCCATCCATGCTACGAAACTTTTAAATATAATACTTACTTACACTGAAAAACATTATTATAATGCTGAAAATTGCACTTTTCCCAATCCTTTTGTATTTGCCTAAAATAACTATATCAGGCTTACTGTGGTTGACAGATCCACAGAAAATGGTCCGGGAGCAAGGATCAGACAGCTTTTCATCTTGTAGCGCCCGCCGGACCGGAAACTATATAACGGATGTGGTTATTGCTCACCTGTCATATGAACATATTGAGTTTTAATGTCGCTGGATTAGCCAGCGCACACCAAACTGCAAGCGAACAAGGCGTGACCAAGTTTTGGCGAAGCAGGAGAACCGTATCAAAAGCGAAGCTAAAAATTGGGGTCCATGTAAAGATCAGGGGCGGAACGTTTTTCTGTGGGACTGGAACAGAGTACTTATGCTTAAACTTTATCCTAATTTTTTAGCTTGGCTTTGGCATAGGCTTAGGCTTAGCCTTTGAAATATACTTATAATACTGTTCCGCCCCTGTTCTTTACATTGGCCAAAATTGGTATTGTGGTTTTTAACACAGCCAAAAATTTGTGAATTGAATTTGAAACAATTTAATTTTGATCAGTGTTTATTTTTTAGACCAGATAGATCAGATCACGTGACAGTTAATTGGTCCGATATTGATAAGCGGTGGTGGCACGCATTTGAAGAAGATGCAGACGCGCATTATTTGCTGAAATACAAACTGCCGTACGATTATAGCAGCATCCTTCACTATGGTCCGTACGATTTTAGTAAATGTAAGTATGTATGGTTCTGCGCTGCGACTGGGCTCTCATACAACTGTCACACAAACCAAATCTACATACCTTGTAGTTTTCACAATAGACACTTCAGATTCTAAAATGGTAGTATAATCTGTTGGTTAAATTTCGCTAATACAACTTTAGAGCTCTGGATAAATTAATACTCTCCAAATCGCAAAAATACCGAAAACCACAAAATCGTCAGCAGCAAAGTGTTCGAAAGTGAAGCCTGTTGTCTAATCGGTCTTTCGCTGGTAATGCTAATTTTGCTGTAGTAGGCCGAATACGAGTGGGTGAATGTCCTCGCTATGCATCTTCGAAACCGTTATCTATTTTTCGATCAGCTCAATGTCTCACTTGAACTACACTTTTATTATGGAAGCTATTTTCTATATGTTATCGTGGCCCATATAAAGATCAGGGGCGGAACGTTTTTCTGTTGGACTAGAATAAAATAAGCTTAAGCTTTAGACTATTTTTTGCTTGGCTTAGGCTTAGGCTTAGGCTTAGGAATATGCTCATTCTTACGCTTAGGCTTAGGCTTAGGAATATGCTTATTTTAATAGGAATACACGTTTAACGCATGAGTATAACATTATTTTACAAATAATGATGCAAACAATGAATCAAATTTTGTACGGAACTTAATCTGGTAAGGGAAGCATTTACACAGTATAATCAGGATTCGTGTCAAAAATGCAAAACACTTTTCGCGTTTTGATATATAAGCCTTGTTATGAAAATAGCGTTTTGGCGACTATATACGAAAAAATCTCCACTTACTGTAGTTACTTACCCGAATAAGAGGAGGGTCCCCATTTTAGATCAGAATCAATAGCAGTCCGTATCCCTAATAAGAGTCCGTAAGCGGATAGTCTCTAAACCCTAATTAGAGTCCGTAAATGTCAATTAACCCTAATTGTAGCGCATAAATGACTCCAGGACCAAATAAAGTTGAGTTCGAAACTTTAAAGCGTACTTAAGTTTTTAACCTTGCATTATTGCTCAAGGTATTGACACAAGACTAATATACGTTTAATTGAACGGATAGTTGCAATTCGGTTCGCTACAGTACCTTATTGGTTTTAGGCGGTTAAAACCATCAATTGGCGATGGTTAATTTTTCAGCAGGTTAACTGAATTTCCTGTAATTATATATCATATAACGAACACGGGCACCGGTTTTTACCGAAAACGCATGCATATATATCCGGTTAAATACACCCAGGTATAAACCATTCGACACTGTTACAGAAAACTAAAATTTTATGAGCACCAAGCTCGACAAATTTTTTTGTACTATATACATACTGTAGTGACAAGAATAAGAGGAGTGACTGATATTTATTTGGCCTCTCCAGAGGGTACCCCCTGTTATTCGGTAGTTTGGTTCGGACTAAATGGGGACCCGTTCTTATTACCCCCCTTCTATTCGGGTCGCTACAGTAAGAGCGGACTGAACGAAAAGTCAACCGCAATTTTATAAATAATATAAATTATGACACACTTAACGATTCTTGTTGGAAGGAGGGCAGGGCCTTTAAATCATGGTATACCCCGTATAAGTAGCAAAAAATCAAACACTGCAAAAGCTATTAATGGTTCCTTAATGGCAACAAAGTGCAATTAGCATTAAGCCCAGATTCCTAATTTTCCAATTCACATTGAAAATAGCAATATGTAAAAGCGTAAAAGAGCTCTCAAATGTATGCGTTGCGTCCATATATATGCGTTTGTATGTATATATATATAGCTTGTCATGAAAACTATATATGAGTATCGATTGTAGAGCTTTAAAACATTTCAAATTTTATGAAATACGATTGCCAGAATTGTAGAATAACAGTAAGCATTATTGATACAGCGTCACGGCTCCATAGCTCAGTTGGTTAGAGCGTTGGTCTTGTAAACCAAAGGCCGAGGGTTCGACTCCCCCTGGAGCCTTCTTTTCCTTCCATAAAATAACGCATGAATGTTTACCCATTAATGGTGTGTCCAAAGTAAGCATTATTGCTTTATCTTAATTTAACGTTGTGACCGCACGACACAAGCTAACGTTTAATGCGTATACCCAAGCTAACGTTTAATGCGTATACGGCTTTGCAATCTTAATATATGAAATCTGAGTTTCATTTGGGCAGTGTTTAATCCTTTTATGATATTGATTTCAAACTTTAAAATCACTAGATTTTAACAACAGTGAATGGTGATTTGTTAAAATTTTCTTTTTGACAGTCACAAACAAATCTGTAATTAAAAATTTATAAAATAAACCGACAGGCGCAAATATAACCATTTTCATCTTTTTGCGCACTACTTTTAAGAGATCGAAGAAAAATTCCATACAAAAATTATCGAAACCTCTTAAGGGGAAGTATATGTATTTACCTACCCCCAAACAAAATTAAACTTTTCTATCAGTATTTCATACACTTTATAGAAAAACTCGGTTGGTTCGTGCTCACTTCGCTCGCGAGGATTTCATCTTAGTTCTGCTTATGCTGACTCTTGTTTCACTACAGATTATACGTTCAGGTTGTAAAACCCCTGAAACAAGGAAGCTATTCAGGGAGGCTCAGGGAATGGACTTCGACGGCTATATATACTCTCTTGTTACTGATGCAACACTGTTCTCGGGTGGTATTATACTGTCCGATTGTTTCATATTAACTTAAATTTCAGCGCTCCGTCCCGCGATGACATCGAAATCAGCATTTTTTCGCATACGACGCAATGATCATTTGAGTCCACTTGACGTTTTGAAAATCAACGTCCTGTACAATTGCACCGTTGAATTAAACCGCACTCGTAGCAATTGTATCAACTATTTACCTGACTGCAGTCGCGTACGTCGCAAGCGTTGTTCTCGTGATCCCTATTTAAGACAAGTTTGCCAAAAATTGTGCGAAACTTGCAATACCGAGTTATTGTTCTAGTCAACTGCAAAACTCTTGTCAAAAATTATCGAATTTCAGTCGACTATAAACTTTACGCTTTTGTCAAAGTGTAATACATACAATTTAATTAAATAATAAAATTCTATTAAATGAATAGTTTTACACTCAAACTGATAATCACATTGGCGACGAATCGAAATCCTTGTGTGCAGACCAATTTAAAATATCTTTGAAAGATCAGCCCATCTCGGCTTGTGTGGGCGTAGATTTTTGAAGTATCTGGTTCGGCTAGTTGTTTTTATCTGGTGGTATTCAGGACACTGGAAAATTTGCATATATTCCTGGTTTTGAGTGGCATCAAGATAACTTGGCGCGAAGGTGGTAGGCTAGTTTTGATAACGAGATGCGTGGGCAGTTTTGTTTTGGTCCTTTTGGTGTGTGCATTATAAAAGGCTATTAAGTTTTGCTAATTGGCGATGTTAGCGGCGCGCTATTATACCTTGTGCAATTCTAATAGCGTACCTAAGGTATATATTTCACGCAGCGGCGGTGATAAGCTGACCGTACGAGTGCCAACCTCGTTTGCTGAAACCTCGGGGGTGGGGTCCAGGAGAACTCCAGATTTGCGAATATCGGAATTTTTCATTCCAAATGTGCTAACAATTTTGGGATGCAATCTGGTAACTTACAAATCATTGCATGCACACAGGGTCCGTCAAATTAAAATCTAAGCGGCACCAAAGACTCCTCAGAGCTGTTAAAATTTTAAAAAATAATATTCATATATACAAATTACGAAATTCGAATCAAACGTGATATATATGTATCGCAAACCAAAGTACCTTAGAAACGTAAAAAAATCATATACTGTATGATAGACGGCGACAAAAATAATCAATATAGCGTGTACCAAAGTTGCAGCAAGGCTGTAAACAAATTTTATTCGTTTAAAATCAAGTTATTCCCACTGCTTTCGGTACAAGCACCATTTTTCAACAAACCAAAATTTAACGAAGTTTAGTGTTTGCTTTAGTAGCTTCGAATGCTTGACCTATTACAAACGCATAACAGAAATATAACTGAATAAGGTTAAGGTCGTGTCACACATTGTCACACATCAGTCACCTAATCTCTGTTCGTCATATAAAAATAATCCGGTGCACTGCTGCAGAATCAACTCTTAGAAAGTTTTGTTCCATTTGGAACGACTAAAATTTTTTGCCTAAATTTTTGAAAACCTTTGAACTTTCGGTAATTTAATCCAGGTTTGACCCTGTAAAGGCGAGGTCTCAGTGGACAATTAGGTGCTATTAATGTAACACTGAAAATAAGCGCAGAATTTCTTTTTACATTTTTTATGGAAATGGCAGAAAGTGAAATATTTTGAATCTGCGGATCAAAAAACTAGATTTCAACCACTATCATAAATCCAGTTGACCATAGAATAACAATGTCATCGACAAATCATGAGTTAAACAAGACGATTATATATATACATATTTCCGTTAATCGGGAACGTTTCATGGTCATTTCGTGCTTTAGTTAAAATGCACGAAAAATTCGAACTTGTCTTCCTTGGAACCAAAAATTTTTTGGTGTTAATTTGAAATGGGTGTCATGAATTCATGTGCAGTTTAGCGTTACACTTTTCCTGCACTCCGGTATGATCCTCCAATTGCAAAAAACCTAAAGGTATACGCTGTATATTTTGATGACGCTTGACGCTATTTGGCGTTGTCTACTGTTGTCCCGTACCAATTAATCGCCATTCGAGAAAGCACACTAATTGTTGCCAAAAGTGCAAGATGAGGATAGCGCCTGCGATGAATCTTTGCACATTTCTAAGTATAACCTTGCATTATAACAGGGGTTCTCTCTGGAGAGGTCAAATAAATTCAGCATTCGGTCACTACAGTAAACGTGTGGCAATCTATTGGCTAAATTGTCAAAATTCACATGCGGTATCATTACGCAAATAACTCACGTACGATAACGTATGGTGTCGACGAACGGCGCAATACGGGTGCTGGATGGTGCCGGAAGGCGCCGTACGAGTGACGCACGTTGACGGACGGCGCCGTACGGGTGACGGATGGTGGCGTACGCGTGACGCACGGTGACGGACGTCAAGAGTAGCGCAACCCTTAAGTCTCTTTGAATTTTGTCAATTTAGCCCATAGATTGCGACACATTTACTGTAGTGACCGAATAGCAGGGGGGGCTGAATAAAACCCTGTTATAATGCACGGTTATACTTAGGAATGTACTTTCAAAACTTAGATATACTTTAAAGTTTCGAACTCAATTTTATTTGGACCTGGAGTTGTTTATGCACAATTATAGGGACAATTGACATTTATGGACTCTAATTTGGATGTAGGGACTCTATCCGCTTACGAACTCTTATTAGGGATACGGCCTCCTATAGATTGGGAGTTGGGACTCAAAATGGTAACCCCTCTTATTCGGGTCAATACAGTACCAAATTTTGTTATCCGGCATCGTTAAAATTTACATTGCCCTGAATTACAAATGGAAAATTTACACATGCGGTCAAACATATCTTACATCACGATTATATAAGTCTTGACGATGCAACCGGAAGTAAAAAGTACGGGAGCTATAGCGGAGATCATAACCTTGCCGCGAAATTCAGTAGTTTAAACAGTGGAGAATTTGTTTGTTATAATAAATATCTATAAAGCGTTGCCAAAAATTACGGTTTTTCACGTTGATGTTTTAAGAAACTCAGACAATTTTTCCTCAAAATTGTACCCACCAAAACTTGTATATAACAAACGCACAATTTTTATGAGCTGCGTTACAAATGTTATATATATATTATATAAAAGCTCAAAGACTGACGAACGAAATGATTTTACTACGAACATTGTAACAGTTTGTTATATCAAACCAGAAATGTTAAAGTAACATAAAACAAGATTTCCAAATGTGTGTACATCAAAACATTAAAGCTTTTTCAAATATAGAAAATATACACTAATTAAGCAGACAATCACTATACTACATCACAACTGAAATAGGTCGTATAATGCTTAATACGAAAATCCAGTAAAATATGGTAATAGTCAGACATGAACAGAATCAATCACCTTCAATAATACAGACAAATAAATAGTTTTTGATAACTTTGATTTTTGCTAAAATTAGCAATAAAACATCGTTTTAAGTATTTAACTTCGCCTCACCTCCGACTCCGGCAAATTCCGTTGAGCTTTCGCTCCGGTACTTATGTTCCGGTCGCACTCTTATATCTTCGTCAAGTTTGTTATTCTGAGCAAATAGGAGTTCAGTCTAGGCCAAGTAGCAATCGAAAGATTTATTCAAATAACGGCAAATTACAACCAACGTTGACTAGTGGTTATTAAAGTGTCTAATCGCGTAATTAAATCTACCTTTATGAAATATCTCACTTTTGAAATAAATCTTCAAAATACCTGGATATCATTACCAGCAAACGCTTTTGGCACTTCAGTCGCATAAACGTCTTCTTACAGCCGAGTATATATACTTCGAATCTCCAATGGCTCTGAAAAAATTGTTCGCAAACTGTTTTCAGGCACACACGTTTCAAATTATACCAAGCTACCACCGGCCTCTTTTCTGAGTCACCTTGTTTCAAAACTTTCGCTGCACATATACCTGCATTTTATATATACATACATACATACATACATGACGACTAGAAAATATAAATGATTCAACTATAAATTTATTTTTAAATATCGAGACTTAACGTGCGGTCATAAACGCCGGATACCCATCAATTGGCTGGAAGGTTCAGCTCAGGTTTTGCGACAGATGTTTATGCATAATCTTAAATCTAACTACAACTACTACTATTACTACTACAGTCAGTATAAAAGTCACGAAGCCGTTATATAACACATACTCGAACACCCAAGCTACGGTGCGACCAAAATTCTGGTACCAACAGGAAAGTCTGCAAAATTTTTGCCTCTGCGGCTCCATTTTATTTGACATTTTCCATTCTATAATCCGGTATTTTCGGTGTCAAATAATAATTATAAGTGCCAAAATATCAAGTTGAACTTCGTTGACGAATTTATTTTCGAACTAATAGCGCTAGCAGTTTAGTTCTATTTAAGCAGTCAACTGATAAATGCTAAACAATGGCATATGGCATTTACGTATATATTATTTTGCACAAAAAATCATCTTTTTAACTATCAGTTTTCGGTAGAAATTCCTGTATTTTTACTTTATGATTTAGTTCTGGGCTGAACTAGGGCTCAGGCCATCTGTTTGGATCGGCATTTAACTCAGCCGGAACAGGACTTTGTTTAAAACTTCGGACTAAAAGCGTACGCATGATACAGTATTTATAGAACTGTTAAGTGGAGTAACCCTTTTGCAACTGACCCATCAAATCTAGAAAGGATAATCTGACCATATTTTTATATGTTTACATTTACAAATACAATGGTGTACCAACATTTCAACACACTTGTAACAGCGTTTCTCTCTACTAAAATAAATAACTGTTGATGATAGTGTTAAATACCTCAAATAATCTTACTTGCATCGTCGAATGAGATTGTTTTATTATTCTAGGAAACATTAACGGATCCACAGGAAAAGTGTCCAGCAATTTTTTTACATTATTTGCTAGAAGTCTTTATATATTTGGTTTCTTGTAAAATATTCTTTTTTGTGTTATTAATTTGTTTCTTCTAAGATTCCACCCTTCTTTCACCACCTCAATTTCAAATTTGCCATGGGTTCAAATTCAAATATTAATACGTTTGAATTGAAGTAATAAAAGTGTAACATAACGTCGTAAAACAAGTATATTCTCGGTGTGGAACGCGAGTTAGGTTTAGAGTCCAGTGCTAATTTACACTTATACATTTTGATAATATACAAATAACAAATATAATTGCACACAATTTAAAATACAATTTGAAAACAAATGTATAAAATTATTATATTATATTACATATTATAACAACACACAAAAACGTATATTGTTTAGGCAAGAAAATGAGACACAAGAAGTCAATTCATTTACAACTTAAACGGCAAGGTGATATGTGACGAGTGTGTTGGGACTGAGTTGTCACGCATTAAGCTTTCTGCAATGATATCAACTATGTATATATAAGTTTAACGGATTTCGAGCCCCTTAGCGGAATACACATATCCCAACTGAAAATGCTACTAAGGTAGGTGGTTCAAGTCAACTAGAAAATGTTGGTACTTTTCATGCGGTCCTTGTGTGTAGTGGTATAACGGCCGTACGAAGTCATTGATTTCAATAAGTCCCTAACGTTTAGAGAGTATACACATACAAATACGATATATTGCCCAGAAACTGGAACGTCCTTCGACAGCATACATTCGCTCCCGCTATAGATAGCATAATGTAACCAAAGTTAGTTCATAAAAAAAGTTGCAAACACAAAGCATGAAACAAATCATTAAACATTAAACAAAAAATTAAAAATACACAAACGTAAAATTAACGTGCGCTTAAATTGCTGATTTACGTAAAGCTTTACAATCGAAGATAAGTTCTCAACTGCAAACCATACACGCATACAAACGTGCATATCGACGTGCAGCCCATGTAAGTGTAAATGATATGATTCAAACGAAACTACTTCCCTGTGAAACAGAAATGGATATTGACACAGAAACTGACAGTATCGTCGGCGTCGTAATACAATTCTTTCCAAATACACCCTGCAATAACTAAATTAGGTGTATTTGCATCCACACAATAAATCCACCTGAATTTGGTAACAATCAGCCTAAACGAGTAAGTGCGTTTGAATGTTTCAGATGTAGCATGTTTACCGTAATTTTAACCAACTGATATTTTTATTTCAATTTCTTGATTCGCTGAAATCAAATTAGTTTGGTTCAACCAGTAACCTAAAAGCAGTGGACGTTTTGCTACATTCGAATCGTCACTTTTAGCCAAATGGCAGAAAATTTTTTGCAACTTTGTGCGTGCCATTTACACAACTTTACAGTTATTGCTCACACTATTTTACAGTTACTCCTTAGTAAAGTCAAGAGTGGATAAACGCTATCTAACAAGAGTGCGCAACTGGGCACATTCTGTACAGAAAACAATGTACCCGGCACGCGTTGCGTTTTTGCCCTACCCCCTTTTATTTAGAGGGGTACAATCGGTTCGAACAATGGCACTTCATGTATGCGGCATCAAACATGCTCCCGTTAAAGTTAAATTTAGGGGTATTCATGTGATAGCGACCTCCCTTCTAAACAAACGGGGTCGGCCAAAAACGCAATACCCGGTGGTACATTTTGTACCATGCGGGACGCCAAAAGTTGCACACTATTGTCATTATCCACTCTTGGTAAAGCACATCACAAATTTTCAAAGAAAGATTCCGGTGCTTACCATTTTAATAATATATAAAAATAAAGAACATTATTTTTGATACAACCACTGGGGTACAAATCGTATACCTTAAAGGAGAAATAATCCAATAAGAAAAGTTCGTATATCGCAAGAGGGAAGTAATCTAACGGGAAAAACCGTATATCTGAAGGGGAAAAGAATCGCAGAAGATACCAGAACAGCAAACGGAATTAAAACTGGGTGTAAAACACTTATAAAACCCATGTTTTTGTGTTTTGTTTTGTAAAATCTGTGTCTGATGCTCTAATTTAAAAAGAGGCAATGTTGAATATATATTTATGTAAGTTTAAAAATATAAAATTTTCAAACGTAGCCGCTGAGTTATAGAAACAAAATTTGGTGGTTTTCAGGGTTCAAAATACAAATATCAGGTTTTGAACTTCGACTGAATTCTTTGTTTACAGACAATAAAATTCGGCAAAAATGTGCGTTTACAGTTGCAGCCCAATATCCGATAAAGTACGCGTCACAACCTATTGACCTATGACGTTTTGCGAGTAAATGTGGGATTGCATGCAAAGCCTACATCAACTGAATGATATTCTTTAATCCGGCATACATTGCTTGCATGTATTCAACTCCCGACTGTTTCCTACTGTGGTCAACTCCAGCACACTGTTAAACATCTATTTAAATGTTTTTAGTAGTTGCTGATATAAACATTTTTAATGGTGGAAGAACGCAATACACATAGCAGCAAAAGAAATCTCGCGAGTGAAGCGAACAAGAAGCAATACAAATTTTTGTATAATTAACTCCGTTGATTAAACGCTATATATTTGCACTATCGGCACCATTTTCTAGTTTTTTGCATGCTTCAGGTTTCCCGGGGGTTTTAAGCTTCTCAGGGCTTGTCATGGTTTCTTTGAGTTTTCAGGAATTTTCAGGGCTGTCACCACCAGTCAAACGTAAGACCTTCAGTTTAAAATCATCGCATTGTATTTATATACTACACCAAATGGACAAAATACTCTATGTGGATACCGAAAATATAATGAACAGAACGTCGTAATTTTATTCACTGCGGATTTGCATGTATTGGATGAACGGAATATTATCAGTGAAACGCGATTTACGAAGTTCAGCTGCAGATTA